>JADRCD010123245.1:0-12673 GCA_019843815.1 Montemys delectorum
TCTGGGGGGGGGGGGTGGCGGGGAGTGGAGTCGGAAACTGTGTGTGTCAGGTCAGCGCGGGGAGAGAATTACTCTGACTGATTTGGTTACCATGTGTAAATTAGCTCCTTGTAAATTTTCCAAGAGGCAGTTTGCAAAGTCTTCAAGGCAAATAAATGAATGATTTATTTGGAGAAGGAAATGGTGTTCAATGTGTGCATATAATACATATGTATCTCTACAATATGCAGATTTATTTATATATTATTGGTAACATGTTTATGTACTTCTTTATGGTTATCTTGCATTTTATCTATACACTGTAATTTTATGCATCACTTCTACAAATTATATCTATATGGATACATAGCTATCTCTCCAACACACCCTAGGTAAATCTTGAGTGCAGAAAAAGCCACGTTGTCTAAGTTGGCTGTGTCTCCCCACATACAAAGAGAAAACTTACTTTCTTTTTTCTCACACACCTTCCCCTAAGTTCTCCACCACACACTCTCCCCAGTAGCTAGGAGAGAAAGACACAGCACCCTCTTGGTTATCTGAGATGTAAAATAAATGTCATGGAAAGCAACAAAGTCAAAACTAATCAGAGGATTGTCTCTTTATAATTTTGTATTGGAAATTCTATCTAAACAGTGGTTTTGCTCAAAGACAGAAATCTAGGAGTCCCTATGAGGAATGTTTTACTTCTCAGTAAGAGCAGCTCTCACACCTGGCTTAAATGCTGTGAAAAGCCACACTCTCTTGAACATCATTTTAGCATCTCTAATTATCGCCCTTCTGAGAGTCAACAAAAGGGAAGTGCTTACACTCATACAATCTAGAGAAAAGCACTGACTGGACTCAGAACTAGACAATAATTGGTTTGTACTTCCCTTGGGGGTACTAGGTAGACAATGGGTACCCCCATAATTTTTCATTGGCAAGTGTGAGCAGTGCTCCAGTTCCTGGGTCTTTAAGGAGAAGCCAGCTTAGCTCTTTGACCAGCATCCAACCCTGCAGTGGGCTATGATACAGCCATTACATCCCACAATACCTCTCACACCTGAAGCAGGAACACCTTCAGGCTCTCCTTACTGGTTCTGATCAGTGGTTCAGTGCAAAGGCTATGAAACTTGAAATTAGATGAAAGAGACCTTCTACTTGCAACTTTGAAATTATTTGGCCATCATATCTCTTAAGATGAACTCAGAACAGAACTCACTATTCAAAGAAAGGTTCTACTCTGGACAACTTTGAGAAGGAAATAAAAAGGAAATAATTATTAAAACTCTAAATGACAGGATAGTTTAAAAATAAGCACAGAGCGGGTCAGCCCAATGGATGCTAAAGTGAAATAAGAAGGTAGTCATTTCTATATGCCAAGATGCTGGGGAATTCTTCTTTAATAATTGGGCTTATACGGTCTATGAAGAAATATTTTGGGCAAAGTTTTTAAGTAAAGGAAAGGATTCCAAAATATTTTTAACATTGCATGTAGGAGTTTCTGGGAAACTGAGTCATCTAGCCATTTCAGTTGGGGGAGAGGAAAGTTTGTTATGCCAATGGAACACTCATCCCTAAAGGTCTCAGGATCAATAGCTTGTTGTAATCAGGAAAGCAGGAACAAGCAATAAGAATACATACAGAAGCTTTATACGTGGCAGTAAATAGCTGTTGCTGGACAGGATTAAAATTCAGTTACCCCCACCTCCCCAGTCCCTTAATTTCTTAGAGATATTACAAGGGAGTGGGGCAAATGTGGTGATTTGAGGAATTTTCATCATATAATCACATTAGCTTTATAGTTTTTAGTTTTTAGTCAGTTTTTCTTATAACCATTGTAGTGAGAAATAAAGTTAACATAAAATATTACAAAGTTATTTGCTCTGTTTTAATCCTGGCATTTCTTTTCTGAGTGTTTCTTTTAAAACCTAGTCTTGCCCAGCATTGTGCTGCATATCTTTAATCCCAGTGCTCAAGAAGCAGAGGCAGATGGATGGATCTCTGAATTCGAGGCCAGCCTGGTCTACAATGTTCTTTTAACCCTGTCCAGCAACAGTTATTTACTGCCATATGTAAAGCTTTTGTATTTGTTCTTCTTGTTTGTTTTTGCTTTCCTGATTGCAAAGAACAGTCAGGGCTACATAGAGAAAATCAGGACTCAAAAAAAAAAAACAAAAACTCAAAGTCTTTCTGGTCTTCTAATTTCCTGTAGGGAGTGTCCATTCTAGTAGTTTATAGGTTCTTCATACCAGAGAAGGCTCCCTTTATAAGAGCCTAGGACTCAAAGATGTAGACTTAAAAGTCTTCTCAAACCTTTAAAGGAGGCCTTTACCCATGCAAGTGAGTGATTTGCATTTCAAATGCCAGAGAAACACATTTCTTCTGAGAGTGATGACAATCCACCATTGATGATCTCCTCAATGACTCCTCCCACTCATGCAAGAGAACTGGCTCTCCAGTCTTCTGATATAAACTTGGTCTTACATTCTTAAAGTAAGAGCAAGAGTAGAAGAATTTTAATCCAGCAACATGGCTGGCTCTGATCACATCCAAAGACCAAAGTCTATATACATTTGGCTGGAATGGAGGCACACACTTAATATATACCTTTAATCCCTCTGGCTAGAATCCTTTAGTCCAAACCCTTAATCCAAAATGATAAAGTCTAATTGCGGGGCAGACAAAGTGATGAATCAGAGAAAGATTTGACAGAATGAGTCAGAGATAGGATATGCCCAACTCTCAAGAGAAAAACTGTTTAAGAGCAGCACAGGGAGAGAGAATCAGTTCAGTTCTGTTCAGTCAGTTGAGACCAGGGTAGTGGAGTTGAGTCCATGAGAGTCATGAATTGGGAGTCAGTGAAGTGAGTGCAGTGGAGTTGAGTCTGTGAGTTCAGAGTCAGTGCAGTGAGTTCAGTGCGATGAAGTTGAGTTTTTTCATGAGTTCTTACAGTTCATTCAGTGCAGATCAGCACTAAAGCCAGATAATAGGGACCCAGAAAATTAGAACAAATTGCTAGAATTAGTTTGAGGCCAAGCAGAACAATTCAGTGTGAAGCTGGGAGAAGCCAAATTCCAGCAGTCATCCTGGAAAGGAATTTTGAGCCAAAACAACTGAGTTGAACCAGCCTGGCAGAGTTCAGAAAGAACTAGAAAAGCTGAGCTTATTCAGCAGTAAACCTCTGAGATGATAATTACATCAGGAAAATAAAAGTTACTTTTACAAGCAAGGACCTGTTAAGAAAATCTGTTAAGCAACCAATGTTAGACAACAAAGACTGGATGATAAGAAGAGAAGGAGGCATCAGTATTTTTCATATTTTTATGTTTATTATGACAGCAAAGAGCTGTTCTGTCTGACATGAAACCTCCATATTGGATACAAACTCCTGAGACTGTCACATACAGTATTTGCAATGGCATCCTAGCCAGCATAAGTAGGATGTAGAGTAATTAGAGTTCAGAAAGCAACAATCAAGCACTCCTCCAAAATTAAGCAATATCTATAAAGAGAACATGAGAGATTAATGTCTCTACTAGAAGAATGGAATAAATCCTTGGCAAGGCAAGACTTTCAATAACAGCAGAAAATTATTCAAAGCCCTTCGAACACTGTAAGATCCTAATTGGGAAGGAAGACCCTAGCTCTAGGAGATGCCAGACTGGAGGGTGTGTCTTGGGAAAATTCTTTGTTAACCAGCTGAAGAAATGATTCCTAAGTCTGAGTCCTGAAGGTACTGAGTATCCTCAAAGCAGAGTCTCCCACAGGGGCTGAAAAACAGTTCTGAACAAATACAGACCTTAGTCGCAAGACAATAGCACAAGATAAGACTTAGAGTTCCAAGTTTGGGCAATTTTTAAAAAGAAATCTGGTACATAATCAAAAACATTATATAACCTCCTGGTGGTATCTGGGGCAATGCGCCATTAATCTTCCTTAGGCAAAATACATCAAGATTCACCAAGTGAGATAAGTAAGTAGTGCACATAAATAGACTCACAGTGTTTCAAATTCTACTACCATGTGAGTTATAGAAGAATTAATTGATTTTGTGTGTCTTAGAAATTTCAGAAATGTAACAAAAGAGGGCCAGTAAGACAGCTCAGTGGGTAAAGGCACTTGATACCATGACTGATGAAGAAACTCTTGCAAGCTGTCCTCAGATCTCCACATGTATGCTATAGCATGCACATGCACAAACACAGGCACATACACACACACACACACACAGTACACATATGAAATAATAATTTAAAAAAGAAATATAACTAAGAAACTATGAACCTATACTTTTCCTGCATGTCTTTTTTGTCAATGAAGACAGTGAATCATGTCTTATGTCCTCCCCAGTATGGGAATTATGGCTAAAGCTTAGAAAAGTTTATTGAATTTAAATGAATGACTCTCTATGAACCTTTCTTCCATTTACAAGTGGCACTTCCCCAAAACAAGACATTCAGGGAAGGTCAAAATCCAAGGGCGAGTCTATGCTATACAAAATAATAACAATAGTAATTATAATCATATTTTATTATTGAAGAAGAAACACAAAGCCGCCTACATTCTGAGAAAATATATACTACTGAGCTATACTCTCCAGCACAAAGAATCTTTCATGCTTAATTTTAACATATTCTTCATATTCTTTATTATTCATAATGCATCCATTGTTTAAGTCTGTTAAAGATTATGAAGGCAAAAAGTTAGATTTTTGAAATTTTACCTGTTTAAGGATTTGGTGATAATGTTCTGGAAAGGCCTAAACAAGTTTTGGCAAATGATGAGACGTTTCCTTTGGAAAGATCAGACTCTATAATAACTCATTCTCATCTCTAAATGCACTGGCAATATTAATACTAAACACAGAGACAACATTAATATTAAAAACACAGGAAGGGTGATTTTATAAACATACGTATGTACACAATGGTAAATACAGTCCAACCAACCCCAATTTCTTCTCTCTGCTCTGTTCCCATACTATGACCTCATTCAAATAGAGCCACATGTATGTTCCCATCCCCCACCGCCAATGAGATCACCGTGGCTCCCAGGTCCACCACTGTCCCTTCAGCTCCACCTGATAAGCCCTGTTGAGTTAAGTTGTTTTCTGGGTTTCAAGTCCTTTAGCTCATGGGACAAGGTCATCCTTCTCTCACAGTGGTACACGCAGTATAATTAGTCTTCACTCTGTGACGTATGGAGTACAAGTTTAAAGCAAGGAAGAAAATATGAGTTTAAAGTTAAATACTCAAAGCGACAAGGACACTAAGAAAGGCAGCCACAAACAGAACACCAGCAAACATGCAAGGCCACTGGGATATTTCTGTTTGTTAGCACCAAGGTCCTTTGATGTATAGGATCTGACTGATCTAGAAAACCCAATATAAAGAAATTTAAATCTAGAGAGAAAAAAAAAAAAAAACAAATGACTCTCTGATGAAAAGGCCATTCATAGAAAGTTTTCAAAAGTTGGCTCAAAGTTGCTTGGCTTAGTAAAATGCCACAAGCATATTTTTTTTAGTTCTACTTAAAGTTATTATATAGATGGCATTTGGGTAGAGCTTTTTAACTGAAGCAATGAAATTGGTAAGAGAAATGAAGGCTAGAAGCTAGGTTTGTAGTTTTAAAGGAATACCTTCTTTAGAAATACATATCACTTTCAAATCCGACTGTCAAGCCATACACAGCATTACACTTCTTGAACCCATCCTACGAGATCATTTACATAAGTAATAAGAAGACAGTTCCCTAACCTCACATCCAGCCAGAACCCCAGTTTCCCCTTTTAGCAACTGTGAGTCCCATTCTGGTTAACTGGAGGGAGATGGAGGTATGGGAAGGTCTAGCTCAGAGACCATGACCACCTTCTCCAGGATATTGGACTCCAAGAAAGCAAACAGACAGTAAGTTTTCTCCAGAAGGTGAAGCAGAAATCAGAAAGCACAGTAACAGAAGACAGTCTACATCTGAACAGAGTGACACTCACTCAGTCATGGAAAAGAGTTGCCCAAGGTCCCTGTGTAAGTGGCAATCTATAGGCTTTCCTCAAGTTGTGAGGCCCAAAAGTTACCTTGGTCCTAGGAATATACCTGACCTTGGTCCTAGGAATATGTCTGAGGTCTGGCCTTGACATGAACTCAAGATCCAATGCCCAAACAAGAACACACAGGCCTTGCAACTCCAAACAAACACAAGTGTAGTGGTTAGGGCTATGACCCAAGGCTAGCAATAGACTGATGCTGAGTCCTTTGGTGTGTGGCTAGATCTCCTAATATCAGTTCTGATTGCTGATACTGCTGGTGTTGGGCTGTCAAGGAGCTCTTGGCTGGTGAGAACTGGAAGGAGGACCAGTTAAACTTCATCTCAGCCAACCAGGCCATTGTTCATCTTCACAACATTGTATTTCTCTCCTCACTAGCACTTCAGCTACACTTTGAGAGTTTACTACTTTACCTGTCAGATTCCTTTCATCTCTAATGATATGGTCCCCCCTGTAGACCCATTTGTCCTTCCCTGTCTTCCAGTTAACAGCCTGCACATCATTGTCACCTTGCTTCAAGCATGCCACCTTCTTTTGTAAGAAGCCCATCCCTTCAGAAACCTTCATGGCTCCATTGCTGCATCTCAAGCCCTCAGTTTTTAGCACTGAGTGTTGAACTGGTGCCTCCTCATTAGGCCCCTCTCACACATATGGATGTTGGTGCAATTTGAATTGCATTCCAAAAGAGAAAATGTGAAGTCCCGAACAGTATAAATTAAACCCATTATTTAGAAATAGCTCTTTGTGCTATAACTAAAATTTAAGTTAAGATGAGGTCATACTACAGTGTATCAAGTTCTTAGGCCAATGTGGTTGTTGTCCTTATAAGGGAAACCAATACCAAGATATTCATGCACAGATGGAAACTAAGCAGACACACGTGACAATGACATGTGACAGAAATGCAGGGTGGAATTTTGTAAATAAAGCATTTGGCGTCAAGGAGGAAAAAAAAATAGTATTTGATTTATTTGACTTTAGAAGGGATTTACACACACACACAAAAAAAAAACCCAAAAAACAAAAAACTTAAAAAGCAATAACAGTCATGACTCAATAGATTTAAGGCTCAATAATTTCAACAAATGAGAAGAAAAATACCGATTCTTTAGCAGCCATTCTAAAGTATCCCTAATACAAACAATCCCTCTTAGAGAAGGTGCTTTATCTTTACTGAATTTTAAAAACAAAATTGTGCTAGCTAGATTTATGTCAACTTGACACAAACTATAGTCATCTGAGAAGAAGGAGCCTGAGAAGTGGACCAGCCTATAGAGAAGTTTCTTAATTAGTGATTGATGGAGAAGGGCCAAGTTCATTGTGGTGGTGCCATCGCTGAGCTAGTGATCCTGGGTCCTCTAAAAAAGTAGGCCAAGTGAGCCATTAGGAACAAGCCAGTTAAGAGCACCCCTCCATGGCTTCTGCATCAGCTCCTGCCTCCGGGCTCCTGCCGTGTTAGAGTTCTACTCTGGCTTCCTTCAGCAATGGATATTGAAACAAAAGCCAAATAAAGCCTTTTCTGCCCAACTTGCTTTTTGGTCATAGTGTTTCATCACAGCAGTATAACCCTAAGACAAAACAATGAATCTCTTTTTCAATGTTCATTTCAGATTAGGATAGTTACTCCAAAAGGTTATCATAAAAGGATGAGTAAAATGTTAATATGTAAGTTGATTCTTGAAACCAAGTGTAAATTACTGGAAATATATTGCTTTGAAACTTAAACAATATCCTTTTATAGTTTAATTTTTAAAAATCTAAAATAGTACTTGCTAGAACTCAACTAGGTAATAGATTTAGAAAGTGTGAGACTATTCAGCCAAATTCTGTATGCTTCCAGAACAGAGCTCAGTGAACATTCACCACAGACCAGTACTACTGACTACCTGACTGACCCTAACTTGCTACATTATCTTAGAAACTGTACAGCTCCTGCAACCTGACTTCTCACATTGAATTTCTCTCCCCTAGGAGATAAAGATTGGTTTTTTTGTTTTGTTTTTGTTTTTGTTTTTGTTTTTTCTTTTACTGGATATTTTCTTTATTTACCTTTCAAATGTTATCTGCTTTCCAGGTCTCCCCTCCGGAAACCCCTTATCTCATCCCCCCACCCCCATCTCTATGAGGGTGCTCCTCCTCCCACCCACCCATTCCTGCCTATCCACCCTGGCATTCCCCTACACTGGGGCAGCGAGCCTTCACAGGGCCAAAGGCCACTCCTCCACTGATGTCCAACAAAGCCATCCTCTGCCACATATGTGGCTGGAGCCGTGGGTACCTCTACATGTACTCTTTGGTTGGTAGTCCAGTCTCTGGGAGTTCCAGACACTGTTGCTCCCCCATGGGACTGCAATGTTAGAAGCCGCAGTGAGCGGTGATAGCCAGCAGATGGCGTTGATATCTGGTGCTCTCCCAAGTTTACAGATAAACTGCGCATGTGCCTAGGGACAGATCGCGCCAACTCACGCGCCGGCCCAGGCGTATTGTGCTTCTGAGCATACAGCCAATCAGAGATGAGCATGCCGCTCCAGGGCATATATAAACAGTGCTTTTGGGGTGTCGGGGGTCGCCCTCTGGAAGATGGAATAAAGAATGGCTGCAGAAGGATCTTGGCTGTCGTCTGTGTGTCTGTCCTGCGCGCACGACACTGCAACCCTCTTCAGCTTCTCAGTCCCTTCTCCAACTCCTCCATCGGCCCCCCTGCGCTCAGTCCAATGGTTGGCTATGAGCATCTGCCTCTGTTTTTGTCAGACTCTGGCAGAGCCTCTCAGAAGACAGCTATATCAGGCTCCTGTCAGCAAGTGCTTCCCAAGACTGAAGGAAAGGCCATCCAGAGATAAAGACTTTGAATGCCCACCCCATCTAGTCTCTTGCCCAGTGTAGAATCCCATCGGCTTGAGTCCTGACTTGGGCATTGAACCTCTGCCCAAACACAGCTGGCAATCGGAAGCTCTCTCCTATGAAAAGCACCGTTTTTATTCATTGCTGGCTTGAGAACAAGAAAGACCTCAGGACCTGTTCTAACTGGAGCATCTCAAAAAAGCACTTGTGGCCTAGCCCTCGCTCCCGGGCCCTCAGTGGCAGCATTACAGAGCTGAGTGGAGATGCAACGGAGGCCTCAGGGAGGCTAGTTCGTAAATAAAAGTGTGAGAGGATCCTATACAGAAAGGACTCTCTCTATTAACACTAATGCTTAATTTTAAGCTATCATAAACTTAGCAAACTTAAAGCATTTCCGTTGTCTGGCTAGTTCACAGACCCGAGTCTGCCAGATCTCGGAGTTCTCTGCAGTATTGCTCCCAGCCTGTCAACCAGAACCCAGTTCTCCCTTTAAGCCCCAAATCTGCATCTAGGCTCCCCGAAGCTGTTCAGAATCGCGGTCTTTTTTTGGTGGAGCACAGCTCAGCTCTGAAAACACGCTCTCTCCGCTCTTAAGGGCCATTCAAACTTCGTAGCCCTATCATAACACAGCCAATCGCGTCCTCAGAGCCCACCCACTAGGAACTTACAGCTTGATGTACACATCGGGTGATACTGTGTCACATTTTTCACATCTGTTACTTAGAAATAAACCACAGGCCTCACCCATACTCATGGACTGGTTTTTGCCAGGTTATGAATGTCGCTATCTGAGAACAGTCATGATTAAGTGATCAGCACATGTTCACTATAACCCCAAGAATCTCTATTTTTAAAAATATTTTTAAATTATTTATTCATTTATTTTGACGTGTGTGGGTGTGCCTGCATATATGTCTGTGTATCACATGCTTGCCTGACTCTTGCAGAATCCAGAAAAAGGAGTGGGATTCCTGTAGGTGGAGTTACAGATAATTGAGAATTGCCATATGGGTGCTGGGAATGGAATCCAGGTCCAGGGGAGGAGCAGCCAGTATTCCAAACCACTGAGCCATCTTTCCAGCCCCAAGATTCTTTTTCTTTTAACAAACACTCCAAAGCTGATAGTCACTTTTGACAGTTCAAAACAATTGCTGCCAGTTCTGATAAAAGAAGAAAAATGAGAAAGAGGATTTCTTGTTTGGGGTTTTCAACTTTTGTGTGTTTCAGAATTATCAAGGGAGTTTATAGTAATCTCATTACGGTCTGCACCCAAGATCACTTGAGGCCAAATATCTGACAGCAGCAGCGTCATTCTCTGAAATTCTTCACATCAAGGTACAGTCAGGAGTTCAAGTCAGTCTTACTGAGAAAAAAAAAAAGCATCTTCAGAACTAGTTTATAAATGAGATAAATGCTTTCTAAATGAGACAGGGATGTGTCAAGAGACGAGGCAGACACATTCATCATCTCCTGAAGATGGTAGGCTCAGGAAAAGGAGTAAGTTTGAGAAACATCAAGAGGTCACTTATAAACCTTGTGCAGAATGGGAGGTTAGCAAAGCAAGGACTGCAGAGGACTCCATGCTCTCAGACTCTAGACACATGGGGAAAGTGGAAAGCTCTAGCTGAAAACAGACAGCCACGGTGAGAAGCTGGGTGGAGAGTGGAACAGGTGGAGAAGTTGCTAGGCTAGGTTAAGATACAAACGTTTTTGTCAGTGGTTCAATTCAGCTTGACCCAGTGTCCAATTACCTTGCTAGCTTCATTTAACACAACTTGGGCATTGTCAACATTTTGCAAATTAATTTATTCTTGTATTTTCTTTTTCTGCTTCCTATACCACTCAGATGCCCAGCATAGAGCTGTGTGAATTTAGTACCTACCACTAATTTCCTTTCCCAAATGGTAAATTAATTTTTAATAGTGGTATAATCCATTGGTTAACTTTCCCTATAAAGTGTGGTTCAATAACTAAAATTTTAATGTGTTGACTTGGCAATTTCAGTAGCTTTTTTGAGAACCACAACTGAATCCTTATTTTAAAGCCATTTTAACTTGGTTCCCTCAATACTACTTTCTGAGGCTTCTCACTGTGAAGCCCAGAATTAGTGACTAGTCTTAAGCAAACGTTTTATTTAAAACTACCTCCTTCCAAGACAGAAAATTTCTACCCTGAAACTAAAAACATGAGGTAGGATAACGTTCAATATGTAAATCCAGAGAAGTTTTAGATGTCCATAATTTTGATAACAGTTAACTGATAATAAATGAAAATCTCCAGAAGTTATAGAAGCTGGAGAGAGGGCTTATCCCTTGAGTACTTCCTGCTCTTGCATAAGTCCCAGGTTGGGTGCCCAGTACCCACACAGGATGGTTCACAACAACCTATACCTCTACCCTCAAGGGGTTGGTTGTCCTATTCTGGTCTCCATATCCACACATATACATATGCATACATGCATATAGACACATACACATAAAATTAAAAATGAAACAAAATCATTAAAATATATAAAACAGAAACCAAAGTTGTTATCTATGGTATGAAGTGGTTAGCTGTCCAACTGACTGGCATCAATACCTATTGGCTTATTTGAACACAAGTTGAAAATCTGACGAGTTAAGCCTTGGGAAAATGGTTCCTTTGCACACCATTTTTCTCCTAGAGCCTCTTTACACACTGTTATAAATTGGTGACATTAATGAATTTATGAAGCTAATCCTAAAACCTTGTTTTCTCTCATCCCTAGTAGCCATCATTACTGTTCACATATATATGTGTATATATAACAATTTTTTATTCTGAAATATTATTATTTTTAAGACCTAATTCAAGGAAATCATAGGGGAAAAACATGCCTAAATTCAAAATATATAGACATATATTTTATATAGTAATATGTAGACAACAAAAGATTGCAGGAGCAGCTGAAAGCTTTTAAAGATAATAAAAAATGCTGCTGATGGATTGTTTATGAAAGAAAATAAGAACAAAATAAAGCAAAAAAAAACTTCAGGATTTAGAGCTCAGTGTCAAGGAAGATGCTTAACTTGAAAAGAAATCCTTCAAAAATGATATTTGCAACTGAAAGTTCTTGGTGACAGTAATAGCTGAGATTAAATGACAGTTTGCTCTAATTCATTCATCCAAGCAGCAATTTATTTGTTGCTAGTTGTATGAACCCTTACAAATATTCCATCGCCAACTAAATCAAGTAATTACTGTGCAGTTCAAGTCTGAAATCTTAACGTGTTTACTTGGCAATTATGAGGTTAAAGCTTTGTTGAACCACAAATGAATCATGATTTAAAAGCTTTTAATCCATGATTTAAAATGTTGATAATGTTGAATAAATAATCACATGTATATACATCTTAGTACAGAATAGATGAACATTGTAGCCTGTTTTAGTTAGGGTTTCTACTACTGTGAAAAAGCACCATGACCACAGTAAAACCTTATAAAGGAAAACATTGAATTGGGGCTGGCTTACAATTCAGATGTTTAGTCCATTATCATAACAGTAGGAAATTTGGTAGCACACGGGCAGACATGTTGCTGGAGAGGTCGCTGAGAGTTCTACATCTGGATCAACAGGCAGCAGGAAGACAAGGTGAACCACTAGAACTGGATTCAACTTTTGGAACCTCAAAGCCTACCCGCTAGTGACACTCTTCCCCCACAAAACTATATCTACTCCAACAAGGTCACACCTTCTAATAGCGCCACTCCCTATGGCCGGCCTCTACTTTCCTATCTCCTCTCTCTCTCTCTCTCTCTCTCTCTCTCTCTCTCTCTCTCTCTCTC
>JADRCD010123255.1:4154-15333 GCA_019843815.1 Montemys delectorum
TCTCCTGCTCCCAGCTCTCCTGCTCCCAGCTCTCCTGCTCCCAGCTCGCCTGCTCCCAGCTCTCCTGCTCCCAGCTCGCCTCTGTTGACTATAGTTATTTGGACTTCTCCTTGTCCACTTGGCATGTTTATTAGTGGCATGCCATAGTTTTTATTAGATAGTGTGGTGGGGAAAAAAACAGGTACAACGCCATGCTAGGTGAAACTTCCTGAAAAGGAAACCAGGAAAATAACGGAGTGGGACGTGCTGTATCCAGGCTGGCAATAACAACAAGAGAACACTATCAAAGAAAGCTGAAAGTCAAAGCTGAGAGAATATGGGCAGTTAAAAGAAAGTATCTTAGAAATATATTTGGTCTTCTGATCTATCTCATGAGAATGAGGCTAGTTGTAGACATTTCAAAGAAATAAAGTTCAAACTTCTCATCAAGGTTTTCCTTACTGATAATCAGCAAAGTAGTATGAAGAGTAACACAGGCCTCTAGACATGTTATCTGGTTTCAAATTCAGGGCTCTGCTATATTTCAGCTGTCTTGCAAAGTCTTTTCATTAGGTACCAATTAACTTGTTTGTAGTAGGGAAATGATAACACAATGTTGTAGAATTGTGCTTTCATACTGGTTAGCAAATGCCAAGAACTCAGTCAACTGTCACTATAAAAACGGATTCCAATGGTGAGAAGATCATGATAGTATTTCATTGTTACTAGAGGGGCTCTAAACATTCTGAGCACTCCTGCACAGGGATATATTCATGTTTTCTTTAATTTTTCTTTCATGTTATACTTTAGCCACTCATTTAAGACAAGCAGTTAAATATGCTATTTTCATTTGTAAATGAGTTACAGAGATTTGTGTCCATGACTTAGGGGCACATAAACTACAAATAAAATCAAACACCTATAATCCTCCATGTTTCTTTCATATAGTATTCTCTTCTGCTTTCCACTTTCCCTCCACTTTTCTTTCACTATCTTTTTCTTTAAATTCCATACAACTAGAAAAACAAAATCTGAAAATGTAAAGCAGCAGTTTCCATCTCAGGCATGAACATATAACACCAAAATTTCATCTCTTTCTCTTTTATTGAATGTTATAATGCTAGGTATGGTTTACTCACATTCTGATTTTACTGCAGTTTATATATAAGCTACAGAAACCAGTCTTATTCAGAACTAGTATTATAAGATAGTGTTGTTAATTTTACATTTGAAATAAAAGTATGCAGAGTAAATATGCAAAAAGATAATAGTTGATTAGAAACATCCGTTATGCAGGACCATTTCTACAATGCAATCAAGATTAAGAATGGTCTGAAAAACCAGAAGAAACACGGAATAAAAAAAAGATTTAGAGAAAAAAAATTATCCACTATTCAACCACAATTATGAGTGCTAGACAGCAGGCCAAATGGCCAGCCGCCCACGTGGAAGTCAGCTTGGGAGCGGCTCCAGTGAAGAAGGAGCTGGGTGGAGCTACAGCAGAAACCACATCTGCAGAGGGCCTGGCTCCAGGACCTCACCACAAGAGGATGCACAGCTCTGCTCTCATGAAGGTCAGAAGTTTGTCAGGTATAAAAGTGAGGGTAGCCTGTTGCTAAGGGTGATGCTACTGAGAGGTGGAGGTTGGATCTGGATTTAGGGGATGGTATTAGGGAAAAGCTCTTCAGGTAATCTGGGACCTGCCAAGGACGTAGTTCTTATGCAGTCCTTTAGTAACTGTGGCAAAGAATTACCAATATAGAAGGCTGTCCCTCTCTCTGATCTGGTTCAAGATAAGACTGCGTTTTCACATATTCCTACCAGATGTGACACCATCTGCCGTGCTGAGCAAACGCCTATCCAATGGAGATGTCTGATCTTGCACTTTGAATTTTGAAAACTTAAAACAATGTAAACCTTTCCTTTGCATATGCTGGCTACCTCAGGTATTTGATTGTAGTAAACAAAGTAACCTAACAGAACTCTAAGGAGGAAAAGCACAAATCACACATGCGAATGGCCTACCACATGACAGACATGATCCAGAAAGGAAAAGTAAAACCAGTGAGAGAACTAACTGGATGGGGGACAGGCAGGAATGGTGGAAGGTGGACAAATCAGACAAATCAGAAGGGGAGGCTTTGTCCTTAATAATCCAAGTGAAGGTGCTAAAAGCCCTTTGGGGAGTTTTGGGTCAGCAGGGTCTGTATAAACACTCTGGCAGTGATGTGATGAGCAGTTTACAATAAATGTGGCAGAGCCAACAATAACATATAACCTCCCTCTGTTGTCTGAATCCCCCCCAAAATAATGGGTGAAGGAAGAGACTCTTATTACAAAGTGGGAAAGGGGTAAATGCCAATAGAAAACCATGCCCATGGAAGTTGCAAAGATGGAATGCAAATAGAGGTATGTTTCCTGAACGGAGAAAAGACAGACCACACCACTCAGCACAATGAGTAGATAGGTGTGGTGTTATCCAAGAAGCGGAAGTGGAGGAGTAGGTGGAGTAGTAAAGCAGGACAGAAGCATACTTGACATAATTCTGTGAAAGGTAATGCCAAAGCTTCTGACTACCTTTCCCAGGCTCTCCCCCATAAACCACCAATTTCTCTGTCAGCTTCCATATCAAGTGCAGAAAGGAGGATCTCTAACTAGAAGGACTGGACCAGAGACCAGGCAAGGACTGTGGCAAGGGTGAGCTAAGGAAAAGGAAAACAAACCCATTCACTAGTGGCTTTCTAGTAACCCTTCCCCATTTTATTCCCAGACAGTTTGAATTGTGCTTCCAGGAGACTGTCCAAGTTTTTCTCTGGAAACTAACTGGAGTGACCAAGAGGTCTGGGAGTGGTGAATCACAAAACAAGTTGATCTCAGTCTCACTGAAGAGAATGCTCACCAGTGAACAAATCCTGGCTCCTAAGAACTAATTGCCTTCGGAGGTCTTCTAAAATAAAATGGAACTAAGTGACATTAGGAAATCCTTTTTTAAAAAAGATTTAGTTTTCTGTGTAGACATGTGTATTTGGGTGCATGTCAGAAGAAGGTTTCAGATCCCTTGGAGCTGGAAGGGTATGAGTTGCCTAAGAAGCTGGGACCTGAACTCTGGTCTCTGGAAGAACAAGATGGCTCTTAACTAGGAAAAAATCTCTGCGGCCCCAGAGGAGACTTTTTAACAGGAATAATAAACTGGACAAAGAAAAAAAAAAGATTAATATAACTTAAAGAATAAAAACCTGCTGCAATGTAGAAAACAGAAGGAAACAAAAAATTCTATAGTAAGTTTCATAATATTAACATTTTGCAGACATAGGAGGAAAACCAATACCTAATAGGAAAGGATATCATAAAAACAAAACAAAGCTAATACTTAAAAAAAAATATTATAGAGGATAGTGAGGCAGTTCAGTGGCTAAAGTGCTGGCTAAGCAAATGGCAGGAGAGAAGTTTGGATCCCAAGAAACCCATGGAAGTTCTGATTGGACTTGTCAGCCCATCTGTCATTCTAGCCTACTAAGGTGGAGAAGGGTTCCCAGAAAAAGCTGTGCAGCAAGACTAGCCATAGCCTTGAGCTCTGAATTTGACCACAAGGCCCTGCTGCAACAAGTAAGAAGGAAGAACGACTGAGGACTTTTGGTCTCTACATGGCTATGGATATGAGGTAGCCATAAACAGGCAAAGCAATGGAAACTACTCACGTACAAATACACACCCAGGCAAACATACAGACACAAACTATGTGCACATGAGAAATTGAAACAATAAAAATATTAACTGAGGAAAACTTAGAGTTGAAGGAACTGAATGAGAAAAACATTGTGGAGGCAATGAAGAACAGCTATGACAAAGAATTCTGTACTGATGAGATGGAGAATCCAACTATATAAAGGAAAAGAAAATTCAATCCAAGTATAATCACTCAGTAATTTCAAAGTACTTGGGGGTCATCCTGTTCCTTTCTAGTGAGGTGCAGTGCATATCTGTATTCCTAACATTTGACAGGCTGAGCTAGGGGCCAGGCTGGGCCAATAGAACAAAACACACAAAACCAAACCACCCAGAAGAAATACATGAAGAGCTAAAGAAACACTCCAATGGTAAGAAATTGTGATATAATGCATATTTTAAAAACAAAAAATTAAAAATGTAAAGAATGAAAAATGTTATCAGTGGTAGATGCTGAGGAGCTCAGGAGGCTAAGATATGAGGGCTGGAAATAAGAATATTAGAATCTATTTTGAAATGTCCTTTGTTCTTTCTGACCCTGTAATCTAAATACATGTGTTATTTTGAGAATTATTCATTTTGTAATTTTTGGACATTTCATGCAGTGATTTATTGCATGAGTACTAAAATTTCTAACTTTTCCTTCTTGATCTCCTATTTGACATGTGTTGGATTATTATCTTTCTGAATCTAAATCTCTTTTTTCTACTTTCAATCTCTTCTTCCACGAAGAACATGATGAATTAAACACTGAGCACTGGTCAAACTGCCTGGGAGAAACTAAAGACATACAAAAGGAGACCATGCAAAGAAGACTGACTTCAAGGTTGATCTTCTGAACAAACACACACCAGCATTTTCAGTTCTAAGATGTTCATGTTATTGTGCATCCAGCATGTTTCACAGAGGGTCTACCTACATGCAAGTATTTGCTCTTAGAATAACAAAATTACAACAGTGTATCACCTACACGATATACCAGTGCGAAGATGGAACCCATACCTGACACTGCTTGGGTGACCAAGAACCACAGACTAGAGAGTTCAGGGACTGAGGGTAAAACAAGATACTACTGTTCTATTAAAGGACCAATAGTAAAATAGAATAGCTCCTAATGGCATTCTGGTATACTCATAGATGAGTGTCTTACTCAGCCATCAATCAGAGATGCTTCCTCTTGGAGTACATGTAAACAATAAAAAGAACCACAGCAAGACATGGTGCGTTCATGCATGCCTACACAGAGGCAATGGAACACTCAGTATAAAGTAGGATGGGCTCATCAAGTTCCCCCCCCCCCCCCCACCCCCACTAAGGGCTCAGGGAACCCCTGAGAAGAGAAGATGGAAAAGGTCTAAGAGCCTGAGACAGACAGCAAAGCCTTCTAAATACAACAGGACATAGGAACTCACAGAGATTGTGGCAGCATACACAGGATCTGCACATGTCTGCATTAGATGGGACCCTGAAGTTGAAAGGGAAGTGGATACAAGTCTCCATCCCCAATCCAGCACTAACTCCATTTGATAAGTACTTGTAAATGAAAAAGGGAGTCTCACTGGGGAAACATACTACTCTTAAGGGTAAACTGCATGGACCGCTGTAGAGGACAAAACAAATTAAATGTCATCTTTGGAAGTTTTTTGTCCCATGTCATATAAGGGCTTTTTCTTTTTTTTTAAAAAATTACCGTTTTGTTTTTAACCTCCTGCCCCACATTCAGGCCCTTAGTGTAGATACTATTTAATGGCTTCTAGCTTAGTTTGTGAATGAGGGGGTTTCTGCATCAGTATCTGTTTCTTGTACCTTCTTATGGGCTTGTTTGCTTTGTATTTGTTTTGTCCTACTCTGATGTGCTTGTCTTACTATATTATATTTTCTTATTATCCCAAAGATGCCTGTTGTCTTCTAATAGGAGACAGAAAAGGGGTGAATATGGATAAGAGGGGAGGCGGGGAGGAACAGGGAGGAGTGGAGGGAAAGGAGACCATAATCAGGATATATTGTAATGAGGGAATAACTATTTTCAACAAAAGAAAAAAAAAAAAGGAAGGAAACCCAGACATTTCAGCATTATGAGCCTGACTTACCCCTTTTCAAACTTATACTACTGATTTATATTATTATTATTATTATTATTATTATTATTATTATTACTACTATTGTGTGTAGTGGTAAAAGGGGAGTTGGCTGTCGGGGTATGGACATGAAAGTCAGAAGATAACACTGTGGAATCAATCCTCTCTTTCTACCATTTGGGTGTGAAGGGGTGAGTCTTTGCCCACAGAATCATCCTGCTATTCCAACCTTTTTACATAAATAAAGTGGTGATTGCTTACAGTTCATGCAATGCACATCTTCTTCAAGGATGTGAAAATTATGCTGAAGTTCAACATTATTTGTAGAAGAAATTTTACTCCTTACTCTGAAATATCATGACTTTGAATAGTGGGTTTACAAATTCGGCAAATACTCTCATGAGAGACTTAGATCCATTCTGTTTTCCTTAATTATTATTCTGTATTGCAGGCACAGAAATGTATAAATGCATCTTGAAATACTTCAGTATTTAAATATAAATTGAAATGGTTTATCTTTAGTACATAACATTAGAAAAAGTCACTACTTAATGGAATATACTAACTCAAGGAATTCTCATACAAACTTAAGTAATCATTTCATAACAGCTATATTGAAAACTTGTTTTATGAACTATGTTAAAGTACAGTATCACCTGAATTGCCAATAATCTCATTTACATACAGTTGATACTTTAATCATATAATAGCAGGACATAACTGAGTCCAAAAAGTGTCAAAAGCCATATTACTTTAGAACTGAAAGTTAGTTTGGGAGTACAGCAAATGGCCAGATGGCCCTGCAGTAAACTGCTGAAAGCCATTTAAAACCAATCCATGTGGAGATGTATTCCAACAGAGAGTTTTAGGCAACAAGCCAACAAGATACCAAAAGACTTGTGACAATATCTTTGTTAGCCATAAATAACATTTTAATTTTATAGAACTCAAGTTAAAACAAGTCTCGTTTTTGTTGTTGTTGTTGTTGTTTTGTTTTTTTAAACTTCTCAGTAGTAAATACATGAGGAAAATCAAGTGTGTTGCTAGACAAAGTTCTAGCCATGGTAGAAGCTCAGGGACAGCTGCTGTGTGAATGAGTTAGAAAGGCTATGCACACACCACTCTATACTTGGCTCCATCTTGACCTGACCGCTTCTTTATACTGATGTGCAGTGTGGGAACTTCAGTAACACTTTATTTATTTTGATAGACATATATAAAAGTATAAATAGCACAGCTATTGATTAAGCAAGCTCAGTTCTTCATTCCTGATATGCAATGCAAATGATATACAAAATAAAGATTCATTAGAGAGTAACTGCCACACCAAGAGGAAAGAGAATGAAGACCTGCTATGCAGTATTATCAGATATATTGAATTTGTTGTCATTAAGGTCAACAAAATACTACTTTGAAGGACTGCCCACTGTGACATGGAAAAAGCTTTGTAACACAGAACACTCTTCTGACGTATTGTACTGAAATAGGGTTATACCTCTAGAAGAAATGAACATCCATTTGTTGATGGCCAAGGCCACAATAGAAAAAGGTACTACACAGATAAAAAAGCATGCATTTTAAGTAAAAATTTACAGTACAAAAATAACATGTTGAGGGCTTTTCTCATCATATTAACATTGTAGCTTGGGTCCTAATGCCAAAGATTATACCTATAAAGGCAGGACAAGGTGCTAGGCACAGCTCTTAAGGACTTGCTGATGGTGAAAATATTGGTCCCATCACTCAAGAGACAAAGGGGTGAAGACTGGAGAGGAGGACATTTGCAGGATATCTACCCCATGAATACTGGCCAGGCAAGCAGCCTAGCATTGATTTTCCCAGCAGGATGACTGCCACATTGCCCAAACTTAACAGTCTGGATGCTTCTACTCCAGCAGCAGAGTACAGGGGAATTCTTAGCAGCTTGGAGTGGCTATTGTGAGGTCAGCACTATAAAGAGAGGGCATCAATAGATGCTTGCCAAAACCAGGACAAATAGAACATCATGAAGTCCCCTATTTATATTATGTGGAAGGCAAAAGATACTTGATTTTTTCCCCTTTTTTCTTTTCTCCTATAGACTTGGTTGAGGAGAATCAGGATTGATTAATTGAAAGAAGAGTGTGAAAGAATACTGTCTTCAAGATAAGTTATAGATCCATACACCTTAAACATGTATATGATTACAGATCACTTAGATAGGGTTTCGTCCAAAAAAGACAGTCTTCAGCAGTCTCTCTCCTGCTCTCTCTCCCCCGTCTCTGTCTGTTAAGTTACAGAGCAGACACAAAAGAACTTACTTTGTGCTCACAAAAGTAGTACTTTGCTATTGTCCAACAGAAGGCATTTGACACCCAAGAGGGATCCTCAGAAAGCACAGGTAGGCGACTCTGGAGTCTCCTGCTGAAGCTAGAGAGACGGAGGGCATGATAGAGAGTGTGTGACTCATGTCTAAACGGAAGGATGCTACCACCTCTAACTGGGGAACAACCTTCTTTCTATCTATACTTCTGCCTTCAATTACACTCTCAGAGCTTCTTTCCCTTTTGGTGGCGACATGCATAGCTTCCATGGCTTTCTGACTTTTATTTTCTGCTATTCTGTTTCTGTCTGTCTAGCATTATAATCTAGACAGAGAAATTTTTTTTTAAATAAGATAGAAAGGTGCCAGCCACGTGTATAAAAAACCAAAACAAAACAAAACAAAAACCACTTCAATTTAATACATCAGAAGTATCACAAAGACAATTGGAACAGAATCTGCAAAAAGTATAAGAGCCATCTGAACACAGCAGCAGGGCTCTGGACAGGTTAGTGCTCCACTCTGCCTAAGTAGCTGAGTGACTTAATGCAATTCAGTGAATAGCTTAGACTTCCCATTTCCTCACCTTTAAGAGATGTTAATACCAGTACCTTTATCAGATCTGGGAGGGTTAAATAAGGCTTCCTTCCTTTATTCTGTCTGTTCTGTCATATTTACTGCAGTGAGAATATATTACTTATACTGGGAAAATACACAAATATTTCAATTAAAATATAAGAAGGACAGCATCTGTGAGTGGATGCTGACTTCTCTGGATAGGGAGGTAGTAGCATGCTAAGACAGCTAGAGGTGAGTATTTGGCTTGGCTTCTTATATGTAATGTCACTCAGAGCCACAGGATAAGCAAAAACGTTCTATTCTAACAGAGGCAAGAGCCATCTGGTCATTCATTGATAGAAATAAATATCTGAGGAAGAACTGTATTTGAACTGATCAGCCTGTGTATACACAAGGCATGCAAAAGACATAAAAGCCTTAGAACAAATCCAAAAGAACAATCAGGATTCTGTTTTGCAGTTTTGTGCCATGGCGTCATGCTAGGTTTCAGTTGTTTATTGTATCACCTCATTTACCCTAATGAAAAGTCAGTCGTAGGACTCAGTTTCCTCTACTGGCACTACTATTCATTCTGGGCACAATTTTACTTTAAAAAGGGAATGGAAAGATACTGATGTCATTGTCAATGAAGCAAAACCACATGAGAGGCCTGACTCTGGTGCTCATTTATTAGATAGAAGTCTGGGGGAAGAAGCTCGGGGACGTATGTGTCATAGCATTTTCAACGGCTGCACTCTACAAACAAGGCTGGTTTACAAGAGAGGAACACATAAGGTAGGAGGGGGTTTCAATTTTTAAACTACATTACTAAGTACACATTTGCTTCTAAACTTTAAAGCAGTGCATTTGGATAGAGTTATAGCATGGCTTTAAACACACACGCACACCCAGACACACACCATGGAGGTAATCCAGTTACTCCTGCAGCACAGATGTGCACAAGAATGCTCTAAGTGATTAAGATGGGGGCTTTAAAAGTTGGCTAATTAGAAACATCTTTCTCCCTATGATCAACACTGATATTAGCTCTGAGTTCTGACTAGTGGGAATTTACATTTGAATTTAGATTCACCCTTCAGATGCAGGAACACTGGCCGCACTTGCTCCTGGGCCTGTCTGACTGTGAGGCCCTACTGTTTTAAACTCCGTCCATCAAGTCAGTTTAGGAAATAGAATTCTATCCACCTAATAGAACTTCTTGTAAATAGCATTTATTCTCTCTCAGAAAGAAGGACAACAACAGTCATAAGTGTAATAGTTTAAACCTATCTTGACAGAAAGAAATCATTGTCTATAATAGCAACCACACTATTCTGCTCTGATGAATGGCACCAAATGCTTTCTAGAAAGGCTAGCCACAGGACTGCTGAGACTGTAAAATACAATAATGTATGGGAACCTCTTCAGCATACTGCTTGACAAAAATAGTTGCTTAATAATGTTTCAATTTTGTAAATGAACCTAACTACAAAAGAATGAGAATCCTGGGAGCTGTAATATATATGATCTTATTTGAAGTTCATGCTTTATTGTTCTAAGTCTTAAAAGATATCAAGCTCTCCATTTGTATGTTAACCAAAGATTCTTTTTGGTACTAAAACTTTTAAAGTTATAGTCACTTGAAGTCCCAAGGGTCAGATGAAGCTGTTTCCTATTGGTCATACACCCTGTGACTCAAGATATCCATCCAGAGAGAGCACAAGATCATTCTAGTCTCCTGAGTTCATAGTGGCAAGACCTTAATATGGCTTCTGTAGATTAGTCAAGAATGACTAAGTTAGGACATCTTCTAACAAGTATTAATTACTGTGCACTGGAAAACAACACAGAAGCCCTCTGAGACATAGATACCCCATCACTTCTCCCTTCTAGACTTGAAGAATCTTGTGTTAATGGCATTTGTATTAAACAAAACAAAACAAAAAACACCCCAAAACTGAATACCTTTTATCTTCCTTTATTTGTATTTCATAACTCCAGAGTGGATAACAATTCTAAGTCAATTTACCTCTCCCTGTGGTGTCACATAAGTCAAAACAAACAAAACAAAATAAAAAGAACAAAGAAAAACCCAACAGGGCTGAAAGGTGAGTCAAGGCGTCTATGAAAATGCTGCAGGAAAAGCATCTATGGCAAAGACTCCTCAGGGACAAATTGCCTTGAGCTCAGGTTTCAGGGTCAACACAAAAAAGGTAAGTGATATTTTGTCAAAAACAAAACAAAACAAAACAAGACTAAAAAAACTCATGGAAGATCTGAGTTTTTCCAGTTATTAAATGGGAATAATCAAACTGCTGTGTAATAGAGCTATAGCACACATTAGGCATCAGTAAACTCACTCACTTCACATGGAGAAGTGAGTCTCTAGAAGGGAAGACATCTGCTCAGTGTGGACAGCATGGCTCATGGTACTGCGAGGGAGAGTCAGAAAAAAAATCCCAGGTAGTTTGACAAATTCATGTCTTTTCTTGTACTTCCATTTATGTTCTAAATACCTGACTGTTTTTTTTTTTTT
>JADRCD010123258.1:0-15027 GCA_019843815.1 Montemys delectorum
GATATATATATATAATTTACTTTGACTTTGTCATCTTAAATCCTAAAATAAAACAGACCGTTCCTGCTTTTGTCTGAGGCTCTTTATGCTCCAGTTGTGGTGATATACATGGAGACAACATTTGTAGGATGGTGAAAGGGCAGATAACCTCAGCCCTGAGTTCTGGGGAATCCTTACCTAGCTGTAAGCTTACATAGCTAAAGCAGGGAGTTGGGTACAGGGGCAGGAGGGGCGGGGGGAGTGGTGCTTCTAGTTAGCACAGAGGGTAGAGAGGACAACAGAATCCATCAGTTAAAAAACACAAGAGCCTGTGCTTATTGCCAAGACAGATGAACACATTCGTGGCATCTCTTCTTCTTACTCTTGCATTCCTTCTGGCTTGAAGCAGACTTCTGAGCGCCCCTCCTCCTCCCATGTGCACATGCACAGGAGTGTGTTCGCTTGTGCATGTGCCTTTAAAAGCAGCATTAGGAATCCATTTGCCAATCTAAGTCTTAAGGGATAGAGAAAAAAGGGCAGCTCTTCCCGTAGTAAACAGCCTTCCGGATCTGGTTAGGGAAAGCTCAATTTATCCTCCTTGATTTGGCAACTGATGGTTTACATGGTTGCGTGACTTACTCTCCACAGCAGCTCTACCAGGCCAAGACTGATTCTTGCCATTTTCTAGATGATCAAACAAAATTTCCCTTTTGTCCACCCAGCTGGACAGGGACAGGAGTAGAACTTAGAGCATCTGGAGACTCCCATCATGCTTTGTTGCTTCTTTAGCAGCTTTAGAGGGCCTTTCAACTTGACTCTCCACTATCTTTTTAGGACTTCCTAGCTCCTAGGCACCATGATAGATTTAAGAGAGTATGTGAAGATGGATATAATGTGCTTCCTGCTGGCTCCCAGGCCAGAATCCTTCCCCTTGCATATCGCTCAAAGCAGCATGCAAGAAGGTTAGTAAGCATTCAATTACATTTTGGGGGCAATTCATCGCAAGTAGCCCAGAGTTAAACATTTCTAATTTAGCATTAGCGGGTGTGAACAAGGCAACAATGTGTGCACTAGGAACACAGCAGAAGTAATAAAAAGAATTGGCACCTGAACAGAAAAGATGAGCCGACATTCCTGCAGGTCCTTTGTCTCAGTCATTTGATAGAAAGAAAGAAATCACTCCATAAATCAGTTGAAGCTGGTCTTATTCTGCCATTCACATAACATGGAATTACTTGCTTAGACTGATAAATGGATGCCTTTGCTAGAGTCCTGTCACCAAGTCTTACATAACTTACAGTGCAATTATTACTCATGTCCTAGGAAGGACTTATTTATTTTAGCTTATATCATCTTTCCAATCCTGAAACATGTCTTTTATGTATTTGCTTTTGAGAACTGGAGTAGATGCCAGCACAGAGAGAGGCTTTTTTCGAGACTTTAACTAGAATTTTATTTCGAAGGTAAATGATATTAGAAAATGCACTGACTTTTTTTTCTGATTTTGTTGCCAGAGCTAAATGAAAATAGCAATTGCATATCTTGTTATAAAATTAAGGCGAAACTGAAGATATGGTGGGAATCCTAGAAGTGCTAAGGCTAGAATATGTGAAATGTACAAACCTTAATATGTTAGTACACACCAGGTTTTACTAACTTTATTTTAATTGTTAAAATCCAGAGAAGGCAGGTATCACTTATTTATGTATAAAAATATTGATATGGACGCACATATACGTGTATGTACAAAATACAAAATTACTCACAGGTGTACACATACATAGAAACTTATTTTTAAAAATCAGATATTAATTTTGTGCTTCTGACTTTTTGCCATGGGGTCTTATATAACCCACAATGACCTCAAACTCCCTCGTCGTTGAGGCTGGCCTTCAACTCTTGATCATTCTGCCCTTCCCACCCCAGTGGTGGTATTCTAGGCTTGTGCTACCATGCCCAGTTCAAATTCTATTTAAAAAAAAAAAAACACTTTGGAAGGGTAAAATATGGCATGGCGTCTCCAGTTTGACTCTGTGTGTCCTGTGATCTAAACTAATGTCCCTGGGGGGAAAGATCTGAATTTTGGCAGCAGTGTGTAACAAGGTAGAAGAACATAACTCCAAGTCTTTGTTAGGATCCTCAAAGCTTTGGGTGAAATTGAAAATTAATATGTCAGTCATTTTGTCTTATATTTTAACATGGGCATTGTGTCTTTGTTGCCTTCTTCTTACCCTATGTGTATCTTTAAATTTTAGGTGAGCAGAGACTTGTTATGAGTAATCACTGCACATTTGTTATGCAGCCTGGGATTGTCCAACATTTAGTCTCAAAGCAAAAAGTAAAATTTCCAAATGAGCAGTGAATTAGCAATAGCCACTTAGCTTGCAAGCCTCGACAGGTGAATTCCTATCAGTTTGAAACTAGAGGGATTTTCGATGCCTTTATGCATAAAATATGTTTTATATCTTAGCTAAATGACAAACCAACATAATTTTTTTGAGAAGGGTCTAGATTTTTCTTTCATCCTTTCTATTTTCAGTGATGTTGTAGCTTAGAAAGTCTCACTAATGGGATTTCCCCCATGTCTATAAAACAAAAGAGATCTACTTAGAAGAGAGAAACTCCTTGGTTTACAATAGGAACAAGGGCTTGTACGCCACCCTTCATCCCAGCTCTGTGTTCCACATGCAAATTACAACTGTGCCACTCAGTTGTTTTCTCACCTTTGTTCTTAAAAATTACTTATAGAAAAGATTTTTTTTTTTTAATTTGATAAGTTTGTTGGGTTTAGAGTGATATAAGGAGTGGAGCAGAAGTTCCTGGTGTTTCTCTCTGTAACCCACGCCGATCCACATCACATATCATATTTTGTGAATTCCTAAAAGAAGCTACTATTCTTTTTTTTTTTTTTTTTTTACTTCCCTTGCTCTTTATTCTCTCTCCATCTGGAATAATTCAGACACAATCACTGAAAAAGACAATTAGACGCAAGCCAGGATGTGTATGTCGACTTCGTTTTATCTACTATATTAATTACCTTTCTAGTTGCTGCTATAACATGCCTTGCAAAAGCAATATAAGGGAGAAAGAATTCCTTTTGACCCACGGTTCGAGGGCACAGTCCATCACGATGCAGAAGGAATGGCGACAGGAGCCTGCGGCATCTCATCACACTCCATCCATAGTGATAGAACATGAAAATACAAGGCGGGAGGGCTGTGGTCCGGGTATGGCAATATTAATATATTATTGTCCTCACTACATCTAAGTTGAGACATACCTTTCATTTGTCTGTGTGGATATTTTAGCTACTTTCTCAGATTTCCTTATTTTTCTATTTTGAAATAGAGACCTATGGCTTCTGAAAGGGAGATGCTTTAGGTCTTCAGGGCAGACATATTTAATAGCGGGGCATTGTATCATATGCATTTCTATCAGTTACTTGTGCTATTATGGCTCATTAGATGAAGGGAGCCTCCAGCTGGAAGGGGCTATCATCATCTGTGAGCACAACCTTGGAAGGTGAGGAAGCTTTTTAGAAAGGAAGCAAGTGGTTGCTATTTATTTGTAAAAAGGGTCTTGCTGTGCAGCCCAAGTCGGTCTTGCTGTCATTAGAGCTCAGAGAGACTGGATTTGAGCTGTCTGTCCTTCTACCTTAGCCACCAAATAATGGGATCCCAGGCATGTATTTATGAAATGATGCAAAGTTACTTTCGACCCTTCCCATGCATCTTTAGTATGCAATAGCTCTGGGATGCACGGTGCAGACAGTGGTACTTGACCGTAGTTGCATTTGTTATTAACACTATTCAGGCTTGAATAAAAACACTTTCCTAACAGTGAAAAGTCTCTTGAAAGAGAGGCTAATTTTGTCATCTAGGAAAAAAATATTTCTGAAACTATTTTTGAGGGGAATACAGCTCTGCACAAAGAAAGTAAGATTTAAATACATTTCTTGCAAATACAGAAAGTTCTCAAATTTTGTAAAACTGGAAGCACATTCAATTAAAAAATGTGCTGCTACCTTACACAACACCCACACCCTCATAATGTTTATCCACTGTCTTTATTGTATATGTTTCAAAGCTTTTTATAAGAGTGGATCATAAATACACTTTCTAGAAATCATACTTTAGCCTTCTGTATACGTCAGGCAGAAAATAAAGTAACAAAATAGAATAAAGTAAAATAAAACGGAAAAGTAAAAGAACATTCCTAGACCTTGTTCCCATCCAGAGCCTCGCCTCACTGGACCAGTTGCCTGTGTCTGTGTCTTCGCATGCAGTGCAACACCCCACCCCACCCCACCCCGTCCCCGCCTTGCCAATTAGAGTTTTGTCTCTGCAGAACATCATAAGACAGGCGGGTTTCTGACTTCGAGGCCAGCCTGGTCTACAGAGTGAGTTCCAGGACAGCCAGGGCTATACAGAGAAACCCTGTCTTGAAAAAAACAAAACAAAACAAAAAACAAACAAACAAACAAAACAAAACAAAACAAAAAAATGGTTCCTGGGGCTGACAAGATGACTCAGTGAATAAGACTGCCTCCTGTGCATGCATGAAGGCCTGAATTCTAATCCACAGCACCCACAGAAAAAGCTTTGCAAGGATCTGTGTGCCTGTCACCCCAACATTATGAGACAGAGACAGAAGAATCTCAGGAGCTTGCTGGCCTTCAGCCTGGCCAAAGTAGGAGGTGTCTGGTTCAGTGAGAGACCCCTGTCTCAAGGGATACACACACATGAATATACCACAGACACAACACACACGCACACACATACGCACATGCACATGCACACTTACATACACACACACACACACACACACACACACACACACACACACACACACAGGCACATTCCACATTTAAAAAAAAATAAAAGAATTCTTTAGTATTGCTTTAGGACCTCATTTGAAATACCTTATTTTCATTAATATGTTTTGAACACTTTGACATATAGAAACTGTACATATTTCTTGGAGTCCGGGGTGATAATTTAATACACAATGTAATGTGTAATGATGAAGGTAATTAGCATTTACACCTCCTTAAACATAGCACATTTTTAAATGCTGGTAACTTTTGAATTCTTGTAGTTCTTTGTAAAGTGAATTGCTATAAACTATAATCACCCCACTGTACTATAGGTCACTTACTTATTCTTCCTACCTGACTGCACTTCTTTACCTGTTATCCAACTAAAAAACAAAATACTAAAAGCAAAGCAAAACAAAACCAGCTCTCTGTTACCTGTTAAAGGAGCCAGGAATACCTTTAGGGGCAAACTGCTACTTTAAAAATAGCCTTCCCTTTTACTTAGTCTAAAACTTTGGGCAGAGGGTGGTGTGTGGGGTAAAAGTGGGCAAGCCCAGAGATGTTCCTACCCTTCCATACCTACCTGCCATATTCATCACACAAACTGAGCATCCCGGAAGCATTTTTGTCCACTGGGTTAGCCTATGAATATATGCTCTATGACCTTGAGCGCCTTTCCTTCCTAAATAGGGCATTAAATTGAACATTCTTGGGTAGGCACATCTTAAACTGAACCTGTTGTGAATGGGCATTTTCCCACAGCGCTTTCCAATATGATCATATATAGGGACCACAAGTAAGACCCTCACGCTTCTGGGGAGGGCATTGTTTTGGAAATCTCTCCTGTGATCTCCATACTTGCGGCTGGTAATGAGTCTCTATTCTCTTATCTCTTGACTGACTTTTGTTATTACTGTGGCTTTGTGCTCACCAATTAGCCCTGACCCATTCCATTTGGTTAACCATCCATCTCTATACCCTTTATTGCCATTGCTAACCACCACTTTATCTTTTCTGGCTTTAACACTGGAGTGAGACCACGCAGCATTTGTCTTTCTGTAACTTAGCATAACGTCTTCCACTGTCATCCAGATTGAGGCCTATCTTTCTGTTTGCTTGATTGTTTTTTTTTGTAAACTAAATAATATTTTAGTTTGTGTGTATTATACATTTCCTTTGCCCACTCCCTGGCTGACAGACAGCTCTGCGGATCCATTTCTCAGCTCTTACGATCAGCACTGCAGTGAACATGGGAATGTGAGTAACTCTCACTTCATTTGTGGGGATGGCTTACGATGGCTCTTGTTTTAGTTTCTGAGACTCTTCTCTACTGTTTTGAGAATGGCTTTATGAATTTTCATTCCTACTAGTAGTATATAAGAATTTACCTTTCTTAATTTTCTTTTTTTGTGGTTATAGCTACTCTATCTGGTGTGACATAGGACCTCATGGTGGTTTTGATTTGAGTCCCCTTTATGAATAATGATGTTGAATTCTTTGTAGTGCACCTATCAACCATTTATATATGTATTTTTGAGAGGTTGTTGTTTATGTCATTTTCCATTTATGTTTTTTTTTATGCCATTGAGTTGTTTGAGCTCCTATTATGATCTGGTTTTTCTTTCTTGTTGGATGTACAGTCTATCTATCTATCTATCTATCCACCCATTAATCTATCTATCTATCTATCTATCTATCTATCTATCTATGTGTCTATCTATCTATCTTTTTTCAAGATAAGGGTTCTCTGTGTAGCCCTGGAATTCTGTGTCCTGGAACTGGCTCTGTAGACCAGGCTGGCTTTGAACTCACAGAGAACCACCTGCTTCTGCCTCCTGAGTACTAGTATTAAAAGCATGCCCCTCCCCCTTGCCATTGGACATATAGTTTATTTTTTATTTTTAAAATTGTGGGTATGGTATGATAAATTAATACATATAAAATCATTAGAATATAAAAATTAGCGCATAAAACACATATAAGATCATTAAACTTGGATAATGGGGACCTTCTCATCTTGTTCTTAATGAAATGTATTAAAAAACTGATGTCAGCTCTAGTCACCCTGTGATGCCACAGAGTACCAAAACTTTCCTCCTGTCTGACGGACATGCCCATGCTTACTTTATTGTACCAGAAGGTGTCAATGAAATAGTCTCACACAACAAAATGCGCTCCCAGGCCTTCTTAAATGAATCCAAATATGGTTTATTTGATAAAACATTGAGAGCTTGTGACTGTCCAGTTGAGTCTCTAGGACCATGAAGATGGGTGGCTAGAGATGACTCCTTAGCAAGCCCACCTGGCTGAAAGCGGCAGGGAGATGAACTTCTTCTTAAGATGGAAAATATGATAAAATGTCTATCCCAGAATAGATGAAAAATAATGGCCATCTTCTCGTGTGCCAGATATTACATTAGGTTGATGATTCTACAAAGAGAAATTACTGCCTAACTGATTGTCATACCAGTAGGTGTCATTAAACAATCTTTCTTTTTGTTTTTTTTTGTTTTTTTTGTTTTTTGTTTTGTTTTTGTTTTTTGCTGTTTTTTTTTTTTTTTGTTTTTTTGTTTTTTTGTTTTTTTTTTGAGAAAGAGTTTCTCTGTAGCTCTGGTTGTCCTGGGACTCACTCTGTAGACCAGGCTGGCCTTGAACTCAGAAATCCGCTTGCCTCTGCTTCCCAACTGCTGGGATTAAAGGCATGCACTACCACCGCCCAGCTTAAACAGTCTTTCTTATTCAGGAGATCATTGACCATATTTGTATTCATTTTACTTATTTAGATGATTTAGAACTTAAGTAATAATGTTGTTTTAAAACATTCTCTGATCAGACTTTAGGCTTGCTCCTCAAGTAGGACTTGGCATAAACATAGCTATTAAAGAATGATGAGGTAATTCCCTGGGAGTTTATTCTTATCTTGCAGCAGAGCAAGAAGATGGACTTTGAAGACCATCAGTTTTGTGTCCCAATCTTGATTCTATAAGTAGTAAAACAGAGGATCCTAAGAAAGTCTCTTGATCTCACTGAAGCTTGGCCTCTTTCCTACATGTGGAAAAAGTTAATATCTCTTTTCAGGATTATTTAAAATACTAGAACTGCTGTGTATTCAATACAGGTTTAACTGTTATTGTGTATAGTCTATTCCTAGCTGAGCATCAGAACAATAACTTATCTATCATTTTACTGAGTTTAGTGTAGTAACATTTTATTTTCAGGAATATTCAATTTATGACTTCATAAAGACTAAAAATTTAAATAGACTATAGTAACCCATGAAATGTTTTGAAAATTGGCTTACATCCCCTTTCCTTATGTATATAAGAATATACACAAACTTTGAATGGTGTTAGGGGGTCACTGATGATATAGTTTTGGAGTTCCTTCACACTGACCTGGATGGGTTATTGAACAGTGAAACAATGAGGATGGCTAGATAGCTCATTCAATTCTCCTATGAGTTTCCCTTCTATTGATGACCAGCTCAGCAGAATTTCCTACCCCACTGTGGTGACTCTACATGAAGTTCTGACAATCTTTAATGGACAGGTTGTTATCTTTGATGATTGGTCATATACTCTGGCAGAGAATTTTCTGTCTCCGTTGACAAAGCAAGGGTCTCAAATTTGTTAAAGTTTATCAGTGCAAATGTTCCTACCCTTACCCAGTAGTAAGGCACTTAAAAGGTCTTCTATCCCCTTCATAAACCAAATACAACTGCTTTCTGTTACCAAGTAATAGGGCTTTTATATGCTTATGTTTTCTTCCCACTGGGTTTTTTATTTGTATTTGTAGTTGTTCTCTTTGGTTGCAGCAGATAAGGCCATACCCAGTTCTGTCTGCTGAGTCACTTGGTTGTGGGTGGGGACTAGAAAGACGACTCAGCTGTTAAGAGCACTGGCTCCTCCTGTAGAAGATTCAGGTTTGGGTTCAATCAGTCACATAGTAGCTTACAACCATCTGTAATTCCAGTTACAGGGGACTGAGTGACCTCTTCTGACCTCTGCAGGTCCCAGGCACATACACATGGTGGGCATATATACATGTAGGCAGAATATTCATACATGAATAGAAATCGTTTTGTAAGATCAGTTGGTTCATACTTCTACCGAACTTCTCTTTGATGGGTACCATATTCTTTAAGTCATTGTCTCCACAAATATAAGGGGTCAGAACATCACACATTAGCTATTAATTCAATCACAATGAAGGAGTATTAAATAATGAAAAGAATAAGTAAGGGGTGCTTATGTAGGCTACAATTGCATTTCTATTTTGCTACTTGAGAAGAAAATGACCTTGGCCACGTCACATATTATCTCTGAACCTCACTCTCCTTTATAAAACGGAGATAACTTTCCATTGCTCAGTCCACGTGACCATTATGTAGGATGACATTTGTCAAGTACTTGGCACCAAGTCCTCAATAAGTGACCACAATAATTAAGTGTGTCATTATCTCTCATTCACTGAACAAGTTTGGTATTGAGACCTTATCTCTGAAAGTAATTTCATCCCCTTAGACTGACAAATTTTCTGGAGTCTCCTTGTGGATGTTTGTGGCTAGTATGGGGAGGAAAAATTATCTTTGGTGGTATGAATTTGGTGCAACCATAATACATATATTCTTAAAATGATAAAATGCTCCTAAATCATAATGATTCACTTCAATCTACTGTTGGAAATTAATATTGGTGTTTGTTGAAGAAGCTACTTCTAAAATATTGATTTGAATCTCCCAGAAAACTGGTATTTGCTGGTTGGACTACATAGGTAGTCATCAGATGCTCTGCCTGTGTTTAGGCTTCGATTCAATGGAGCTTCATCTCCACCGCCTCTGTTAACGTACAGTCCAATGCCAATGTGCATGTCTCCTTCAAAATTCTCCATCACTGAATCCTTAAAAAGTTAACAGGCGTTGGTGTACATTTACATATTTTTAGACTTTCTTCTTGCAAAGATGAAAATTGGGGATTGGTGAGAGTTTGGAGGAATCCATCTGATAAAACAGCCACTTAATCCATAAAGATGTGGTGCTTCCTGTAAGAATTAACATTACATTATAATTCCTGCCAGGTGTTATACAAAGAATTGTTTATTCTATCAAGTATTTATAGTACACACCTTTCTTCATCTCAACACAGCAAGACCTCAGCAATAATGTATAGTTTATATACCAGGAGCTTCATTTTTTAGCTAATATATAATTGCTGATATAAATGTTGGCATTTCCTTCACTGAAGTTGTGATAATGAGTGTTGCCATAATGAAAACAAATGAGATTAATGGTCTTTTCCAGGTTTTTATCTGGCAGTGGCTGCAAGACTGAAATTCCTTTTGCTATGCCTCAGTCAGGGCTGTATTCTCCTCCCAGTCTAGAGGAGTGTTACAGATTGGCTCTGCATAGCCTATTCAAGAACACACAAATGTCTTAGGAATGCAAACAGAACGGTTTTGCAAATCCAATGATCAAAAAGGCACAGTGTCATTTAATACAATAATATATAAGAGGAAAAAATAACCCCTTTCTTTAGATATCATATACATTATGGCCTAGATAATTCTGTGTTTTATCATAAAAGCCTAGTTATTTTAGATAAATTTCTCCCTAGATTTTCTTTTTTACATCTCAGATGATGTAGTATATGTGTGTGCATGTTATATATAGTTATATATGTGTTAGTTACATATAGTTACTTAAGGCATTCACATTTCATGCATTAGACTGTTTCTTATTTGTAGTGTTACTGGGGGTGATTCATGTGTTAAATACTAACCCTTAACTAAGTAGTAAAATGTCTATCTAAGGCATTTGCTTACCCACAACTTTAACCAAACAATGGAGAGATCCTAATCATGAACATATTCTTCCATGCAGGGGGGTGGTGGGGTCCCTGGGTTTTTTGCAAGGACATATCAAGAGTTCCCGCATGTTTTCATTATTATGTTCAGGAACAATGTTGCCGAGTAAATATTTGTACTAATATGTTGCTATTTTAGGATTTCCTGGGGTGTACGCAGTCTCATAAGGTAAATAATTAAAAGATCTGCCTTGCCAGGGAGCACAAAGCAGTGCTTGCTGTAGGTCTGATGTCCCTTTGATAATCCATAACTGTCTTCTGTAATTATTTCCATCATCCAGCCAGGCAAAGATAAAAGATGGAACATGTTTCTTGTGCCTACTCCTAGGGAAACGCCATTATCCTTGAAAGGCCATGTGACGGATAAAATCCAATCTGTGTGGACAGAGGCCGTCTTCAAGGACACCCTGAGTGTGAGCTGAAAATGAAGTTGTTACCAGAGAGCAAACTGCAGTCCTTGCTTCTTATGAATATTTGAATGAGGAACTAAAAACAGCTCTGTGAACTCTAAGCACCAATGGCAGTTGAAGCTGCCTGGAATTTAGGAATCTGGGATGCATGAGATTGAAACTTTATACTTCCAGCTATGGTGGGTCTGCAGGGGTCAGGATCAGCTAGCTTTATGCCACCACAGTAGAAGTTCCAGAAAACCTTCAGAAGCTGTGAAACCTCACTCTAATCTTCTATGTTATCTTGAATTCATTAAAATGCAACCATTTCTAACAAACTTTCAAAGGGTGGAGGATGAACATGCTTTCTCCCACCATGTGATATTGATTGTTGATCATGGAAATATGGCGCAAAATCCTTCCCATATTCAATCACCAAACCCAGACACTATTGTAGATGCCAACAAGTGCTGGCTGACAAGAGCCTGATATAGCTGTTTCCTGAGAGGCTCTGACAGTACCCAACTAATACAGAAGTAGAGGCTCACAGCCACCCATTGGACTGAGCACAGGGTCCCCAGTGAAGGAGCTAGAGAAAGGACCCAAGGAGCTGAAAGGGTTTGCAGCCCCTTAGGACGAACAACAATAGGAACTAAGTAGTACCCTCAGAGCTCCCAGGGACTAAACCACCAACCAGAGAGTACACATGGTGGGACTCATGGCTCCAGCTGCATATGTAGCAGAGGATGGCCTAGTCGATCATCAACGGGAGGAGAGGCCCTTGGCCCTGTAAAGGTTCTATGCCCTGGTGCAGGAGAATGCCAGGGCCAGGAAGCGGGAGAGGGTGGATTGGTGAGCATGGGGAGCGGGGAAAGAATAGGGTTTTTTTTCCCCCGAAGGGGAAACAGGGAAAGGGGATATCAGTCAAAATATAAAGAAAATATCTAATAATAAAAAAAAGAAATATGACCCGAGTCAGTCATTTATGAATATCTTTCTGCTTGCTCCATAAAGGGAGAAACACAATGGGAAATAGAGTTTCTGATGTCAGAGTTCTTTGGATAATTCTGTTAAAATTCTCAGACTTATCAGATACCTGATTTGACTTACCTAAGCCCACATAGGCTGTTTGGTTTTGTGTACAGACTCAGAGAGCCAGCTTTGTTGAGTAGAAAACTTGGAACTGATTTTATAATATAGAAGACTTGTATATAACACATGGAGAGGGTAATTTCAAAAGACAACTGAAATGTGTCCACTTTCCTCAGCCTTCTTGGGTATCATTTCTAATACTGCTCTAACACTAACACTCTTTTAGTTAGCATAACCCACTCGCTGGGAAGTACAGCAGTGCCTGTTAAGCTGGCCTTTATCTGGAGGGAGAGGGAGTATATACAGAGTATGGTGTACACTGAGTGTGTGTATAGTAAATTCCATTTAAACTCACTTTGTTTTGTGTGTTATGATGAACAGTTAAAATAAGAGGGAGGCCTTCTGATAGTACATAAATTCCTATTAATGAGAGAAACCATACAAGACATCTATCTAAGGAAGAAATGGCTGATTCAAACAGAGCAGGAAACTGAAGATAAACACCAAACTAGGAAATCTTAGCTGTGATTATATTTATTTAGTGGTCATTTGTAAAAGAGTTCTTATGAAACATGGGATTTTTTTTTTTAGTTAGAAACCCTATTCAGAAAGTTCTAGAAGCAGTGGCTATATTGTCTCTTCCTATCTTCAGAATTTTTTGGCGACAGTGGGGACTACAATGGCTGCTCAGGAGGGATCTGTAGGACTTCTCTCCTTGCTGGAATTGAGTGTCCTGTTTCTACACACACTGTAAAATCAGTATATCAGGTCATGCGGCATCAGGGCAATGCCAGCTAGAGCAAAGTGGCTTCTTCTGTTTCTACAGCTGTGTGTGCAGTTAAGACACTGGTAGACACTGCCAGAGTCCTCATTCTGGCACAAAAATGGAAAGAAGGTTTCAAAATACAATTCTTATTTGTACACATGGAAAGGAAGGTCTTGAGAAGAAGGGAGCTGGACGGAATAGATATTGATGTACATCTAGGATAGCTAGTCTTCAATGTCAACTTGACACAATCTACAGTTGCTTTGAAGCAGTCTCCATGAGGCATGAGGCATTACGTAGATCAGGTTAGACTGTGAGCATGTTTGTGGGAAATTGTCTTAATTGTAACTGATACATGAAGCCCCGGTTTAAAAGTGAGCAGCATCTGGGTTTGGGTCTGAGGTTATAGGAAAAAAAAAAAGGAGAACATGAGCCAGGACCAATCCTGCTTGCATTTGTTCTTTCTCTACTCTTGACTGTGGATGTGATTAGCTGCTTCAAGTTCCTGTACCTTGACTTGTTTGTTCACAATGGCATAACCTGGAACCAGTCAAATAACCCTTTCTTCCTCCAGGTGCATTCGTCAGGGTATTTTATCATAGCGACAGGCACTGAAATCAAGATAGCATCCATTTTACAAGCCAGTCTTTTGAAGTGGATACAGATATGGTTATCCTAAAATGGTCCAAGGGCTAAAAAGCCACTCTCACATTGCATTTAATAGCAGTTACAAATTCTTACTAAACTCGGTGATTTAACTAGACTAGATGTTGAAGCAAAGGTTGGCACCATTGCTAGCTGCATTGCCTTCAGAAAATCCTGGAGATAACTTGGGACTATTCTCTCATCTCTATTGTGTAATGTGGCTAGGCAATCCCAAAGGCAGTTTAGGGAACAAGGCACATATGGATTCCAGACACGCCCCAGAGGATTTGGGTTTGGAGTCTTCTTCTATCACTTGCTGGCTGTATGAGCTTCCTGAGCAAATTTTAATTAATGGAGGATTGTGGAAAGTCCCTTCTGGGAGAGTCCCTTGTGGGTTAGAACAATGACTACGTAGAGAGTGTCTACACATAAACTTTCTGATAAATGTTAGTTTTCTTTCTCAAAATTTTCTTTAATTTCTACAAACTTTGAATAAAATCAAAGTTTCTGTGGAGTGCTTAAATACAAATAGGATTAGGCCTGTAAGTGTAGTGTTGGTGTATATGCTGTACTTGGCACACAATGTCCATCAAATATCAAAGGAGGAAGAGGAAGAGGACAGTGAAGAGGGTAGGACGAGGAAGAGGAAGGCTAGGTGGAAAGGAGATTAAAAACAGGGACAGTTTGTGTCACCAAAATGGCATCTTTGGTACCTTCTGTTTTTCTTTATAGACTGTGATATAATGCTGTTTTACATCACTGTACAATATTTTAATTTTAAGGGTCATAACAAGGTCAGGGTTTGAAAATTAAAGTCATTACCGAGCACTTGTACTGGAGACCATGAATATTCATTGACAAGTGCTCATTTGTCATTCATTATATTGGTTTTCAAGATAAATGGGGGAAAAAATTCACCCTATAACTAAGAGATCTTAAAAGAAGGCTCAAGAGAAAAGGAAATCCTGCACTATGGATGCAGTCCAGCATCCACCAAACGCTGTTTCTGAAAAAATTGTATTAGAATATGTGAGAAAGATTTCCCCCATAGGCTGTGCTAGAAGTGGTATTAATGCCCTATGGTTCATCAAACCCACTTTATGAATATGACCTAAAGGATACCCTACCATTCAACAGTCATAGGTCTAAGACAGTATTCTTTATAGGGATAAGTAATTAGACCAGGCTTACTTTTGCCTCAATAGAATAAATAACAGACGATCTATCCACGTATATGTACCATGGAGTATGACAGTGGCTCAGGGGTCACCATGGAGACGGGGTGGCAGATGACTGCAAGGGAATGGTGTGTTCTGAAACCTGCAGCGTAGTTGCCATATGAACTCACAGCTGTTGTGACACTATGCACGATGCCTTCGCAAACCTAAACTGAACCAAACTTCAGCACCGAGGGAGGAGTTTGTCATGAAGTTTTACCCCTAGCTAAGAAGCTAGAGATAATACCTAGCTGCCAAAAAA
>JADRCD010123285.1:0-27076 GCA_019843815.1 Montemys delectorum
CAATTGAAATCCAAAAATATGAGGAATTAGAAATTTGTTGATTGTCATCCAATGGTCTCTCTAATTTGGTAATTGGAGAAATAGATCCAATATTGTGCAATCTATATATACTTTCAGCTTGTTTGTAACAGTGTCTTGCTGTGTACAACATAAGGGTCTTGAAATCTTGCTTCTCCTATCTCAGCCTCTCTATTAGTAGTATTGTTTATTTCATATTTTTACACTATACTATGGTTTTCAGAATAGCTTATATATTTCAAAAGTATTTATATACCCAAGGGAGATATAGACAATTAACTTGGGAGGTGGCTTGTAGGAAAGAGAACAACAAAGAATGAAACTGAATGCTTTGCTTGACATTTGTAGCTCGTATCAAGTTTGAAGAAGAGGACTTCATAAGTTACTCTTTCTCTGAGGTAAATGCTTTTCAAAATTATCACAGCCAATGAACCAGATTCTTACCCACACTTAATGTCTGTGCCACCCTCCAAGCAGAACCATTGTTCATTGAAACAGTTGCTGAATGACTTTATGGATAGACCATCTTAATACACACACCATTTCTTAAATGAATGTAACCTGTTCTCTGTAGGCTGAGAATAAAGTCACTCACTCAAGTCAAATAGTTTTGACCATAGCAGGAAGTCTGTATCCAAAAATCGTGCCTATAATCCATTCCTTGGTGCAGCAGAACTGTCAACTCTCAGCTTAGCTACGATGGAGGTAAAATTCTTTGGTGATGTGAAGGTCATTGAAGTACAGCCTTATTACAATGAAATCCAATGTCTAAAAATTGTTCTTATTTTGGGCTTGTACCACAGTAAGAGCCAAATACAATACTCTACTAAATACAAAACAAACAAACAAACAAAAAGACTTTATATATGTATGTTCATTTAAGAAAATACTAGTAGTGATGTATTATTTTGAAATATACAGTTAATATGTTTGGAGTTATTTAAAATTTATATTGAGAAAAACATATGTATTTTCAGTATTGCTGTAGACAAGCATCTACATAACACTGTTAAATTGACTGTTGTTTTATATCAAACAACTTTTATAATACTTTTTATTGTTATAATATTTTATAAATTTTAAGGAATATGACAAAAAAGATATTGTAGGTATTGAAGAGGGAGTGTCTGGGAGGAGTTGGGGTACAAAAAGGAAACAAGAATGTGATTTAATTCTATTTACTTAAAATGTTTTTAAATGTTAACAAATTCAGATAAATTGAAATCATGTAACTTTTCTCATAATAATGCAATAAAAGTTAAAAAAAATACATCTTAAAAAAAAAAAAAGAGTTGACTTGGTCATGGTGTCTGTTCACAGCAGTAAAACCCTGACTAAGACAAAAGCTAGTACTGGGAGTGGTGTATTGCTATGATAGCCTGACCATGTTTTTGTTAGGAAGAATGTGGATTTGGGGACTTGGGATTTGGAAAGCAGTGGGATGCTTTAACTGGGGCTTACTGGCCATCCTAGTAGGAATATGGAAGGCTTTGTTACTGAGAGTTATCTGAGCTGTGCAGACCTGGCTAAGAGGTTTCAGTGGAGAAGAACTTCTAGAGACTGTTTTTGTGGTATTTGATGAAGAATGTGGCAATTTGCCCTTGTTTAAAGAATCTGCCTGAGGGTAAGGTGAAAAGACTCAGATTAAATTGCATTGACAAAGGAAGTCTCAGAAACACCCAGCAGAGACTTTCTTCTCTGGTTAAGTCTCATGAAGAGCGTTTTGAACAAGCATAGCAAGCTTAGAAAGGAAAAACGTAAAATATATAGTTTAAATATTTAAGGGGTATCAGGAAGTAGAATGGAGCTGAATCCTATATTCTAGGAGATAGCAGATTAAGGAAGTAGGACTTTGGGACAAGATCCTACCCAGCTAAATTTAGATTCTAAAATAAGCAGAAAACAACAACAGTATTTAGGAGGCTAGGAATGTAACTCAGCGGGAGAACGCTTGCCAAGCACAAGGCTCTAGGTTCAAACCTTAACACCACAAAAAAAAAAAAAAAATCAAATGAATGACAACAAAAAAGAATGTCAAGGGTAAACAATGCCCTAGGCCTTCTGAAAGACAAAGAGTCTCTGTGTATAAATTTGTCACAATTACAACCAGTGACCCGAGCTGCTAGGCCAATTTATTCCATAGAATTCATGAAAAAAACATAGTGAAGAGGGAGTGTCTGGGGGACACTACTTGTGGGTGGTGTGATTGAGAGTTAAGGCTTGTGCCTGGGCCTCTCTGGCTCTTGTAACTTGTCTATCATGTAACACTGGGCACTGGCACTCCTTAGAGTCTATCCCTTTATTTGTAAGGTGGGATCTCACTACAGGACTCCTTGGGTAGCTAGGAGATCACATACCTGATGCTACCAGCCAGTGAAAAGCTGTTGCTGTCCTTTTAACAACTCTAAAAGGCCATGTCTGTCACTTTCACCAAAGTGGAACCTTATGCCTACAGAGGAAAGCAATGCTGCTCATCCAAGCACAAAATAAAATCTGTCTGTCTGTCTGTCTGTCTGTCTGTCTTCTCTCTATAGTCCTGAATGACCTGAAACTTGTTCTGTGGATCAGGCTGGCCTCAGTTAGAGATGTGCCTGCCTCTGCCTCCCAAGTTCTGGAGTTAATGGTGTGCCACCATCACCATCCAGATCAATAGACGTACCCCCCCCCCCCAAGTTACAGTACACAGGCATCTGGAAAACCAAGTCACGATCTCTCCTTGATATCAGCTGCAGGTCACAGCCTTACTTTTAGTCCTAAGAACATGGAATCATCCCAGCCATGGTATATAGACCATCTGTTCTGAGCTACAAGTGGGATCCACTTCCCCTGCTAAAACCTTGTATGCAGTTCTGAGGCTTCCCCTTGGACACTCTGGATGATGAATGCTGCAGAAATGCGCAATACGGAGGAATGCTAAAAACAAAGGCATTCCTGAGGAGCATAGGGATTGGAGTGAGCTCCTCCAGCCTTTACTCTTAAGGGTCAGGCATCTTTGAAGGAAACGATAATGGCATACACCAGCTGATTCTAAAGACAGACCCAAGGTATACATAGACAACTGGATACACTTGGATTTGGCCTATGGGCCCCAATCCTCCCAGCATGCTTCGGAACTTCTCTTTTCCACACTAACCTTATCTGTTTTCACTGTTTTCACCTCCTTCCCTTGGCCCTTGGCCCACAGCCACTCTCATAGAGAGGATTCTTTTTAAGAAGAGCTGGACTAGATCAAAATCTGGGGCGAATGGGATACCCTACATGGCTCTTATACCAAAGTCATCAAAATGTTACCTTCTTTAACTATTTACCCATGTTCAACTGCTAGGAAAGAAAAACAAGTGTTGGCCTGTGCACCACTGATTGCTAACTCCATTTAAGCCCTCGGTTGACCCTATTCACACTTTTAATTCACTGGCATATAGATTTCTCATTGCTTTCTTCCTAGGAAAATAAAAGTACGCCCAAGTCAACTTCCCTTAGCACCTGAAGCAGGACAGCTATATACCCATGAGTCTTGAGGCTTCAGGATTAGAAACTGTAGAGCTACCTCAAACAAAAGGGATGCCGAGGTTGGTCATTCCAGGGAGTTAGAGGTGGCTGGTTAGTGCCACCCAGTAGCCTTTAGCATGGCTTATTTATCTAAGGCTTTTGAAAGGGCGTGTGCTCGTCATAATATGGTCAAACAGGTAAGGCCAGGTCTGATGCTACTGTCCTGGAATCAAGAACACTGGAAAGTAAAATGAGGCAACCTGGAGTTGTAGTCCTCTGAGGAAAAGAAGACTCTAAGAGAGAGAATGGTGTAAAAGAAACATGGAAGAGCTGATGGTGTGGCTTACTGGGTAAAGCAACTCGTTACCAAGCCTAATGACCTGAATTCAGTCCCTGGGACCCACACAATGGAAGACACTGCAAGTTACCCTCTAACCTCCATGTACGCTTATGACCATGCACACATTCCCCATAAACACATGCCCCAAACACACAAAGAGAGAGAGAGAGAGAGGGGAGGGGAGAGGGAGAGAGGGAGAGAGAGAGTAATTAAAATGTTCATCAAACAGAGAAAGAGTAGAGTCTCACAGCAGAAGCATTCTGAAAGCTTCGGAGGTCAGTCAGAGACCATCACTCCTGGGAACGTCTCATAAAGTGTCCCTAGGATGCCCGGCCTGAGCAGCACACTTTCCTGAACTCCCAGAGAATACTGCCACTGTGAAGATTAATCTCATTCTATTATATGCTCTAAATTTATCCCGTATGAATGTTCTAAGATTGAGGGAGGGACTTGTTCATGTTTTTATGATTTTTTCAACTGATTTTTTTTTAATTGTAAAGAAAGGTTGGCTTCCCTATCAATTAAATCTTGCTTCAATTAGGACAACTATCATTTAGGTCATTACATTAAGTGTTTGAAATTTCTGCTTGAAGAAGGTCACTTTCAATTTAGTAAACATCCCTAAGTCATCATGTTAATTCCCAGCCAGTCACCCTAGAAATGCTGAGTCAGGAAACATAACCAAGCATTAGCTAACTAGCCATGAATCCACTTGACTTTATTAATTTCTCTCTTGGCAAAGAAGCAAGAAAAGGAAGCAAACCATCAGAGATGTTCACGCATCATTCCTTCAATAAGTATTTATTAAATGCCCAGTGCCAGGCATTATGATAAGCTAAATATAGATTCCATTGAGTTATTAATATTCCCACCTATATTATATGTGAAGTTTTCTAAAGAATAAGGTACTGCTTCCCAAAAATAAAACACTTTAACTCCCAAGATGCTTTATCGTCATTTCTGACCTCATGCCTTCCCCCACAGAGAGAGTTATACCCCAGAGAGAGTTTCCAGACCCCATTCCTCTAGAGAGTCCTCTCATCTGTCAAGCACTTAATGAGCAGAAACTCACAGTAGAAACACTAGACCTGTACTCGCTGTGTTTAAAGTCCAAGGAAAATACAAGTAGTAAGAAATGATTCATATTTTCACACTCACGGATTTTTTATTGTGCATTTGGGCTTTGTTTTAAGGGGAGTAACTTATAATTGTTCAAAAAAATCTTTTTAAAATACTAATGTGTACATGCATGTGTACACACATATAACATACACACGCACACACACACACACACACACACACACACTCCAAATGTAGACAAGGATGTATACCACCTAGAAATAAAATCTTAAGAGTCTCACCTTATCAGAGGATTTATTACAAAAGAGGCAAGCCCCTTTCCTATCTTCTAAAAACCACTGACATTCCTCAAAATTTAGAACCCAAGAAAAGATCTGCTCTGAGAACTGATCATCAGAAAGGATGTGATAGGGCCAGAGACATCCCAAGTTCCCACTATGAATGAATTAAGGGCTCATATCTGGCCAAATCCTCTATGACACCTCTGTGTGAAGCTGATATAAACACTCCCATCATGCACTGGCATACACATGCACACAGTGCCTTCATGTGTGTCACCCACACACACACACACACACACACACACCCGACTCCTCCAGAGATCAAGCTTACCTACAAACACAAAACACCCCTGACCACCCAGAAGGAGAGGTGAGAACCCTCTCTCCCTCTGCCCCAGAGTCTCCCGAGGCTGCTGACATCACAAAAGTGTCAACTGGCAACCTCATTGTCATGCGCTTCTCCCCTGGCTCCCCTTCACTTACAAAGGCAGGGAAAGGGTGAGACCTTTCAAAGCTGCCAAGTGGGCAAGCTTCCAACAGCACTCCGGACTGAGCAAGCAGCAGAGCCACCAAGCCGGCAGCAGGGCACTGGGCCTCGTGTTTCAACTTCTGTTCAGTTCTCCTGTAATGGAAAATTGCTTTGCACAAAGCTAGAGTGTTACAGCTTTTTCCAGCACCCATCCCCTGCCCTGCCCCACCCCTCGGCAGCCTTCAGATCAGGACAGCTTGTACCCGCCCTCAGGAAGGTAGAAGGAGGGGAACCGTGGCTTCTTACTATGTCCCTTTCTTCAGGCCCTAGCTCCAAGTTGTTACTCTTTTCTCTTGGAATGGGGCTGGTATCAGGGTCCAAGTGTCCAAACAATTGTATTTGTCAAGACCAAGAAGTATCCTGCAAAGATTTGCAGCTAACGGAATACCCAACTGACATTCCTCTGAACACCCGGAGGCTATACCTCAACCAAAACAAAATCACTAGTCTACCAGCTTTGCAGCTAGGATTCCTCAGTGACCTCGTTTACTTGGATTGTCAGAACAACCGGATTCAAGAGGTGATGGATTATACCTTCATCGGGATCTTCAAACTCATCTACCTTGACCTCAGCTCCAACAACCTAACTTCCATCTCCCCGTTCAGCTTCTCAGTGCTCACCAACCTGGTGCGGCTGAACATTTCACACAACCCTCACCTGTTGTATCTTGACAAATACGTCTTTGCCAACACCACCTCTTTGAGGTACCTGGACCTCAGAAACACCGGATTACGGGTCATCGACCATGATGGCTTCCACCACCTGGTGGTGCTCCAGACCCTGTACCTAAGTGGGAACCCCTGGATATGCAACTGCTCCTTCCTGGACTTCACCATCCACTTATTAGTGTCCCATATGGACCACCCAGGTAAGGGGTTGATTGGCAGTGGGTTCCATGCCATGGGAGGGATTGGTTTCTGAAAGGGGTAGTCAAAAGATGGTCGGGATGGGAGGGGAAGGTGGGTGACATGATTAAAAAGTTCTGTTACTGTTTGGCCCAGCCCCTCCTTGGGTTGACTGGAGAGGCAATAATGCTTAACAGCAAAAGTTCTAGAATGAGAATTCAGAGTTCAAACACATCACTTACCAACTGGTGTGCTTTTAGAAAAATCTCATTTCTCTGCACCTGTTTCCCATTCCATAAAACTGGTACATATTACATAATTTGCAGAATTGTAGCCAACAAAATGTGTACGTAAATGATACAAAATGTGTACTGCAATTGTAAAGTGACAAAGTAATTCAAGGGCACTGGGCTCCCACGGGTAAACTGTTAATCTGATTAATGCCGTGACTGAATTTTTCCAAGGTCTAAAATAAATTCAGCCCTGCATGGGTGAGGGGGGATTCAGCAGGACTCAGGGAAAGTTCCACATGGGGAGAGAGGCATAGGAGTCTCAGGGATAGCAAAAGATAGAGGAGAGAAGGAAAGTCTTTGATAGACTGGTTTCAAAATGCTGACCTCACAGGGAAGTGTCAAGCCGGGAGAGTCCAGCGTTACCTGGGAGAGCTCCAAGCTTGGGGCTGCCACTGAGCCAACCCTCTCTGCTAAGGCTCCCTTAGTACCCCAGTGTCTCACATCCTCATACCAGGGACTCTGCTGTATCCTTCAGACCCAGGTAATCAGAGCTTCAGAGAAATGAGGCCCCTTACAGAAAGCCTGGGGCCACTGGTATTGTCCCTGTGACAGGGCGATTCCTGGCCAAGAATGGCACTGCAGAACTGGTGGAGAGAGAGTCATCAACCCTCCAGAGCTCCCGGTGGCCAGGTCTTAAAGAGCCTTCCAGGCAAGAAGTCCACTAGAGTGAAGCAAGTCAGGATTTCCAGACCAGATTTAAGGAGGCACTGAGAATAAGCACTCAGAGTCAGTGCCTCCTTAACCTTTGTGCCCTGGGCATCTCATCCTAGGTTGTTAGAATAACAAAAAAGGAGCTGTAACTGTCAGAAATCTCAGCAGCACTGAGGCTGACATCAGGATCGGTGGTCTCAAGCCGCTCCTTATCATCTTCTCCAAGAGCCAGAGACTGTGGTTTCTGCAGTGTTCTCTACCAGAGGGACAGCTGCCCTGCGTTAAATGTAGTTCCTAAACGTGATTTTTCCTGTCAGCTCACATCGGATCTGGTGCAAAGACATACATACATACATACATACATACATACATACATACATACATACACACACACACACACACACACACACACACAATTTTTGTGCTCAGATGTGTTTTAATTAGCATTTGTTACTTATCTGTGTTAGATTCACTTCCCCATTATGTTTCTTATCCCACTCTTTTCCCACCAGTTTCTCTTCTTTCATGTAGTGTGTGTGTGTGTGTGTGTGTGTGAGGGGGGGGGGAGAGGGAGAGGGAGACGGAGAGGGAGAGGGAGAGGGAGAGGGAGGGAGGGAGGGAGGAAGGGAGGGAGGGAGGGAGAACCATGAGTTTAATTGAACATAGACAAGGTGTTATTTATAGAAACATGGGCAACTCAGCATTGGCAACATCACTGAAGGAAACGTCTTCCCCTTCCTCAGGAACCACTAACTGCCAAACGCTCCTGAGGAAGGGGTAAGACCTGCTGAGCCCCTCTCCCTCTTCCACCACAGAATGTGGACAGGCCCAACCTTGTGCTGGTCTTGAATGGTCCAGCTATACACACAAATCTTCCTTGAGCAGTGGCCACCAGGTTGCCTGGGCAACCTCCTACCCTACCTGACTAAACCATGGCAATTTACTTTCTTTCTATCCAGGCTCCTAAGCCTACCATGCAGTTCACCAAGCTTTCACGCAATTTTCCTTAATCAAATTTCTGCTTTTACCATTGTGTCTTCTCAGAATTTTCAGGCTGACTCCTTTGGACTCCTTGACTCTTTCAATTCTACCCATAATTGAACAAGATTGTAAAGCAGGTCTTTTTCACTGCATGTTTTCAAAGACAGCAGAAGGCTTAATTGTCTTGTGAAGTTCAGAAACCACTCAGAGATAAAAGGAGACACAGTTTTTTCTCTGCTGGCCAGTGGGACCCACAACTGCTGATCAGCTCATCCCCTGCTGACCAGGGGCTCAGGGGAGCCTTATAGGCCACTTCTGGGAGAAATGTGATCCCACTGTTCCTGTTCATTGCTGGTATCTCAGAAAACACAAACAGGCGATGGCCAAACAAATCTCTGCAGTTTATCCGCACATGTCTCCATAGGCTGGCTTGGCCAAAATCACACCACTAATCCATGTTAAAAAAAAAAAAAAATCAATTTCAAATTGAAGTCTGAGCTACTCAGTTTAAGGCCAGTTGGCAAAATACCTGAGAAAATCCAGTCATTTGGGCTTGGAGTTCTGAAGGTACCATGATCTGCTTTTAGATCTGAAGCAAAGCAATGAGAACCAATAGCAGAAGACACTGCTGAAGGGACTGCGGTCCCAACATCCCCTTAAAGGGGCATGTAGCCAGCTGCACAAGTTCCTAGTCCCTTCCTCCTAAAGGTTCCTCAACTTACTAATAGCTGCATGGAATCGGGACAAGACCTTTAATGTTTTCCACAGACCATCAGGAAACATTTTAGACCCAAACTGTAGCAAGGTCTTTATGAGACTGTATTATCTTTTAAATCTGAAAATCAAATAACTACCGTCTTGTATCAGGTTAGTTAAGTATAACTAAAGTAGTTCTATTTCCTATCTGCCAACTACTTAGAACTCACAAAAGATCATTTACTTTGGTTAACAGGCACTATCAAAATGTAATTGCAGTACCCTGTTACCTGCCCGGATTTCTCATGATCTACCCAAATTCCAAAAGGATCAATCTATTCTAGTGCTGGCCCTCTTTGGGTCTCATTCAATCTCGTATTCATTCTCTCCCTTCTCCTTATCTTCCTCTTCTTCCTCCTCCTCCTTCCTTTCACATGCACACACACTCACACACACACTCTCCTACTTATATCACATTTGCTGTCAAAATGGTGAACTTGGCATGTTCCAGAATGGAACTCACACTTCTCTCCCTAAAGAGCCACAGTTTGGGACATAGGAAAAGATCAATGACATAAGCAGAGTAGCCTTATTGTAAAGGAGAATCCAGTTTGCACACAGGTTCCTTTGAGGTAAGGAGGAACTACCCTTCAGCACTAGTGTGATCCCTGTGATGCAGTGTTAAGGCAGGCAGTATGGAAGTGCGATATTGATCTCTATGTTCCTTATGAAACGAGAAGTGAGGAGCTGGAAAGATGGCTTGGTAGGTAAGAGCATTTGTTCTTGCGGGAAGACGGAGGTTCAGTTTTCTAGTTCCCCGCACCACTGTCTATAACTCCAATTCCACAGGATCCGACACCTTCTTTTGATCTTAGTAGGCACTGTGTACATGTGGTGCATTTATAATACACACAGGCAAACCACCCACCCATACACATAAAATAAAAATATATTTTAAAGAATCAGTGAAGCAACAGATTTGCATGCTACAGTTTAGCCCATCCCTTCATCCCTCCATTGCCAAACAATTGCCAATGGGTATAACTAACCCAAGTTCTGAGACTGTATACAGAGATTCACTAGCATCGTTATGTCCCCAAGGTCTGGGACACAGCAGAGCTAAATAGAACTGGAGCCAGTATCTGCCTAGACACCAACCTTGGCTCTAAACGATGGGACAGCCACCATGCAGACAGCAGAGCCCAGAGCTGAAAGCTCATGTTCTCAAGAGAAACAGACATGTTATGATCCTAGTCTGCCACTTACTATCTATAGGATATCAGATAAGTCAGTTAACCTCTCTGAATTTTGATTTCTTCATCTTTAAGACATAGATAATAATAGATCCAACCTACCTAGGGCTGTCATAATGATGAACAAGAGCATTTATGAAGTGTTCTTAGCATTAAGCGTGACACTTCACAAGCATTCTGTAAACAAATGGTTGGTAGATGTAAGAAATGTGCAGATTTGTAGAGAAGACGTCAGCCAAGCGGTTCCTTGAAGAAGAGGTGGGCTTCAGGAAGTCTGAGCACAGAATACTGTCTAGGAAACAGGAGGACTGTAGAGGTACAGACAGGGCGTGCATGGAATTTGGAAAGGCCAACTTTGTCGTTACAACTTTGTACTTTAATCCAGGAGAAAAGAGAGGCAGGGATTCCTGGACGGAGTTGGATATTAGGTAAATTGAGATCACAGAGTTCTAGACCCTGAAAAGCTAAACTGAGGACCAAAATCAAGACCTGGTTACTTATCAGTGAGTTGTGAGACTTGGGGCTGATCGGCAACACCAAGGTAGCTGTGCCTGCGCCACTGAGTCTGGGTCTTCAAGTTCAACCCAAAGAAAACGCCGCTTCCAGAGGCAGGTGTGGATGTACAGGTTTCTAGGCAAGAAGGCAGTGTCAGCCCAACAGAGGGGTGGTGGCAGAGCCTTGTGATTTGCAAGTGCTGAGCAAAGCTTTACTCCATTTCTCCGGAGCTCCTGCCTACTACTGAGCTGAAATTAGACATAGGAGATTCACGCCCCCAAGGCTGTGACCTTGGACAGGTCCCTGCACTAATACTAGCTTCCTGAGGAGAATAAGTATCCCTAAGCCATTATAGGATCTCATATCAGAAGAAGGGGCGAATTATTGGGCTCTCTAATTAGCTAAAATGAATTCTGCCTCAGTGGAAAACCTTGGAGGAGGACAAAGTCCTGAAAGGAAGTGGGGTGACTCGGGAAAAGGCATGCAGGTATGTTCTTCTCGCTACATCCCATCCTGAGCTCAAAAGACCCCTGCCCCCACTGAAGGGGAGGCTTACAGGAAACTGAAATGTTTTGTTCACCTCAATTCATCACGTTATATGGAATAAGAATATTAAACTCTCCCAAAGGAATAAGTCGCTTGGCACTATTATTAACAAAAATATTAAACAAAATCCTACAATGACACTCTTACCAGATGTATGAAAGTATTCAGTCCAACACAGTTTGCTTTCCAAATTGCAGAGGATAGCAGAAATGGAAGTATGTTATGATACACCAGATGCCGGGTGCCCTGCTGAGCTCTGGTGAGTACAGGGTTAAAACAGATGCAAGCACTCCGTTTCCTTTTTAGCCCAGGTCAGCAAGTAGGTGAACTAATTCCTAGCCAGAAGCTGTAATTTTCCAGTCATTAGTGATATCTAAAGGTGAGAGAGGCTACTCAATTATTCCCAGGATATTTCTTTCCCATCTGGTCCAAGGCAGCCAGCAGAGGTTTCCGAAGCACTGTGAACACCTTAGATATGATATCCAATATAGAAGCCATTAGTTGTATGTGACTATTGAGCTCTTGAAATTTGGAGTACCACTGAACTACATTTCTAACTGTTATTTATTTCAGCTCATTTAAATAGCCACTAGGGTAGTGGCTCTCGTCATGCTGGGCAAGCCATTTAACACAAGCGCCTTAAGCTGAGTCCGTTACTGTGTTAGTTTGTGTTAGAGACGGTTAATGAGCTGTTTGGTTGTTTAGTCGGTTAGCTGGTATTTGTTTTTGGTTTGAAGTTTCGTTTTGTTTTGTTTTGCTTTTGCTTCGATAAGATACCTGAGACGATAACATAAAGGAGAAAATGGTTGTTTGGGCTCACGTTTCAAAGATTTAAGTCCGCAGTTGGCTGTCTCCATGGTTTCTAGGCTTAGAGCAGAGAGATAAAGGAAGAAGTGACCTACTTCCTATGATGACACCCCACATTTTAGTTTCAACTACCTCCCAAGAATGGTCTCAGGCTGATGAGATGGCTCAGTGGTTAAGAACACTGACTGCTCTTCCAGGGGTCACAAGTTCGAATCTCAGCAACCACATGGTGGCTCATAACCATCCATAATGATAAACAAATAAAAAACAAATAATAAAAAAAGAATGGTCTCAGATTATGAATTCATCAGTGGATTAATCCATTGATTAGGTCAGAGCACCCATGATTCAATCAGTTCCCAAAGGACCCCCATCTGAACATTACGTTAGTGATCAAGCCTCAAAATGAGTTTTGGGGGAACATTTCATACCTCAACTATAGCAAGTGTTCTCACGGGTGCGTGGACTACTTGGTCCAGCCCACCATCCTACTCCAAGGTTCTTCTCCATTTTCATACTATTTTTTTATTATTGGGTGCATCTACCTATTTGATGCTAAAACATTTATTATATTCTTCTGTGTGCAAAATATGCGAAGATGGTTGTAACACAGAGAAGTTCTAATTCCTGTCTAATAAGACAAGGTAGAAGAGATATAAAATAGACTAGAAAGCCAGAAAGCCCTGCCCTGTTTGTTAACACCACTGAGTGACTTTGAGAGAGCTACTTCCTCACTTTGAGTCTTGCTTTTCTTGTTTTGTTTTTTTAAAGATATATTTATTATGTGTATAGCATTCTGTCTGCATATATGCCTGCAGGCCAGAAGCAGGCACCAGATCCCATTATAGATGGTTATGAGCCACCATGAGGTTGTTAGGAACTGAACTTAGGACCTCTGGAAGAACAGTGCTCTTAACCTCTGAGCCATCTCTCCAGCCCTACTTTTCTTGTTTTTTAAAGTAGGGGAACAGAAGTTGAAATTCTCAAAGACCCTTTTATCTCAAAGACTTCAGATCTAAATAGAGAGATAAGACACTCATGATAGAGGAAGAGATGGATGCTCAACAGATAGGATCTCAAGTAAGCAAGTGCATGGTGGGTAAGGAGAGCTGGAGGTGTTCCTGGTCCAGAAAGCTATGACCATAGGAGGAAGAGAAAGGGAGAAGCAGGAAGCCTCTAATTCTGGTGCTAAGCTCCATCAATTTTTCTGCCACAAGGTAGTCAGCCCCCTAGGCTTTCCTGCCAGGCCTGACACCCAAAGCAGAGGCCCTTAAACTCTAATTGGCACAAAAATCCCACTCCTGAGATTCTGAGTCATTGACAAGCCACTTCTCAGATAGCCTATGGCAGGCAGGCAGGCAGCATTCTGTGTTCCAGAGCTTCTGGGGTTGTTCTCCCTGGAAAACAAATTAATTCGCCCTGAGATGATAATGGGTAATAATGTTTTGAAATGTCTCCCTCAGGGGTCATTTGCAATTTGACAGGAAACCATCAGAAATCAAGAATTCAGAAAGTGGCCACTAGAGACAGGAATGGGGTAGTTTTAAGTCTCCTTGTGTCAACTCTAAATTGTGATCCTTAGGCAGTTCTGATCAAGCCCAGTGGTGGGGCCCAAAAGTCAAGGAGGAATCTAGGCAAGGGTGACACAGAGGTGAGTACACAAGGCAACCGAGGGACATCTGCAGGAAACAGATGGTTTGGGTCATGTGCTGCTTTAGGTCCAAGTCATTGTGAGGGCATTTTAAACAGAGAACATCTTAGTTTCATTCCGTGGTTATTTTATCCTGTATCCAGGCAGCTATAATAGGATAGGGGCCCCATTTCAACACACCAAGTACAGAGTCATCCTCAACTGTGCCAAAACTTGATTTCCAGAATGAATTCAGGTCTTGCACCACTTCACTATAAATGTTAATCCAGCTGCAAGCTCCTCCATCAGAGAAGTTGAAATAAAGACTAGAGGCAGGCAGAGGTGGGGAGAGGAGCTGAGAGAAAATGAGATGGCTCAAACAATGCCAACTGCTCTGCCAACCTGGCTGACAGATCTTATAAAAAACATTCCCTGGCCTTGACGCTAGAAGACCATCTTTCTAAGGACAGTGAAGGGGCATAAAGGGAAATGACTAAAACACCCCAAAAAAGGGTGGCCAGCCAGGTGATTCCGATAGGCTCCCTTATTCAACCCACATGGGATTCCCGGAGGGTAAGTTGTCTAAAGGTCAAGCAGGGAAGTTCCATAGTTCTCCATGTGATTTCTCAAACCACCTAGCAAACTCAGGCTTCTGGAAGGTGGCAGTAAGAGGCTGTCCAGAACAGCTAGCCTGAGTTTCCCCATCTCAACAGATAAGAATCCAGGATGATGGATGCAAATAGAAACCGAGACAAAGGTCCATCCCTAAAGGACCCTGAATAACTATCTGAGGGCCATGCTGTGTATGGTGGTTTGAATGTGCTTGGCTAAGGGAGTGGCACTATTAGAAGGTGTGGCCTTATTGGAGGAGGTGTGTCACTGTGTGTGTGGGGGTGGGCTTTGAGAACCTCCTCCTAGCCAAATGGGCAAGAGTCTTCTTCTGTTTGCCTTTGGAACAAGATATAGAACTTTCAGCACCTCCAGCACCATGCCTGCCTGGATGCTGCCATGCTTCCTGCCATGAGAATAGACTGAACCTCTGAACCTGTGAGCCAGCCCCAATTAAATGTTGTCCTTTATAAGAGTTTCTTTGGTCATGGTGTCTCTTTACATCGATGGAACACCTAAGACACTGTGTATCATGTGAAGCCCTGGGAAGCAGGCAAGTATGGAGACAGAGTTAGGAATTAAGCTCCCACAGACAACCAGGAGGCAGGGAACAGAGGCCAGTGGCAGCAGTGGGGATAGAGGTGTGGAGAAGTAGAACAGGAGAATATAACCAGTCAGTACTAGTTTGACCATAACAGCCTAGGTTGAATGAGATTTTTTTCCCTTCAGCCCAGTCAAGTAGAATTTTTTTTTTTTTTAAAGATGCAACATTTCAAAAACAGGCAGTACAATCCAGGTATTTACCATCCCAGCACTCAGGAGACAGGTAGGGGGCAAGAGCATTTCTGTGAGTTCAAGGCTAGGCTGATCTACATTGCAAATTCTAGGTCAGTCAGGGCTCCATAAAGAGACCCTGTCTCAAGAACAAAACAAACAGCGGGTATTTCAGGGTGGAGTTTACTACTTGGTGGTAGGATTTTGCTGAGTAGATACGAGACTCTGAGTCAAAGTGCCCCTTAGTTTTGCCTGATTCACCTTCTCGCAGTTCCTGGGGATGTGGTTGTGGTCTTCCTAGGTTACCTCACAGCCAGGTCTCTGCGTATGGCACAGTCTGTCATAGGTAGATGTTGTTTAGAAGCCATTGCTAGTTACAGTTTACAGCACTGTGATTAGCTGCTCTAGACGGGAGACACAGTGCTTTGTCTCAGGGAAGAGACGTGGTGGGAGTGAGTCAGAGCTGACTAGAGCCCACTGGCTCTAATTGTGTCTTCCCAGAGCCCTCTTTGTCCACCCTCTCTTCTGGTCAGCTTAGGAATCTCCCACCTGGAGGCAAGTCCTGCCCCCGGCCCCCCCCCCCCCCCCCCCCCGTTCCTGGTGTTCCCACTGCTCTTGAAGAAGCGGTACCAAGAAGGCTAAATCCTTAGTCACATTCTGTGAGACAATAAGCATTAGTAAGCTCAAAGTAGAGGACAGGCCATCAAATACAGTGTGGGGAATCACTGTCTCTGGCGATCACTGGACTCGAATGAAATGAGACCAGCAAAGGAAAGGTTTAGAATGAAGTACTCTAAGGGTCAAGCGCAGAAGCTCTTGGAAACACTATAACTCAAGAAGCATGCTGAGCATGAACATGGGGAGGGGGACAGGGCAGAAAGGGCATTCAAAGAAGACAAAGTCTCCAAATAGCAGCACCCTAGAAGACCCAAAACTGCCCATCATATTTAACTACCAGGTCCCTGGGATGAAACTGAACCCAAGTCGGGGGGTGGGCAGAGAGAAGAGCGCATCATTTGTCTACCTTCTAGGACATCTCCCTTCCAGTTGGTGGTGGATTGAAGGATACAGAGTGGTAATCTGAGCTGAAACAAGTGTCTTTCTAAGGGAAAAATTAGATCCAATCATTAGTTAATCTGCTCATTCAGAAAATATTCAGGAGACAGGGAGAATAACTGAAGAGACGAGCCCCCATGAGGAGGGAGCAAATGGTCCCTTCTCTGTGTCCCGGGGCTGTGGAGAAGGAAGGGAAAGGAAGGCTAAATGTGGCAGGTGCAGCTGAAGCACTGACTGCCTTGAGAACCCATACCTTGCTTTCTACGAGATGAAGGTCAAAGACTGGCTTTCTCTCTATTTTTGTTTTATTAATTATTTTATTTATTACATCTCAAATGCTGCCCCCTGTCCCGGTCCCCTAGTTTCACACATTTCCTATGACACTGCCAAGCCATAAGATGAGAACAAACCTTCTGTTCTTTAAGTGCCGTGAAACGGAGATGGGCTCTGGCAGCTGCTGTTGTTACACAGTGTCGGGGATGGAACCTGGGGCCTCGTGCACAGGAGGCAAGTGTCCTGCCACCAAGCTACATACTCAACCCTGAACTGCCTGACTCTTAATACTGAAAATCTACCCGACTGGGATTTTTTTAAAAAAATCTTCATGCAGCCCAGTCTTCTTGTCTGGAAAATGATGTAGTTCCTATTCCCTTGTGTTGTCATAGAAGTTAAGTAAGATGAATTGACATGAAGAGTTCGGCACCGCAGTCCTTACCACCGCCACTCAGGTCAGGTGAAGCCTCAGGTTTCCTGGGACTGATTCTGAGCACTGGTAGCATACAGAGCCTGAATGGCTGTCTGTGTTCACAGACAGAAGCAGGCTAACTAGGCATTGCTCTACTATGGTCTTCATGCACAAGGAGATGCCAGGGCTCTAGAGGAAGGGATGTAAACTCTTTCAGACCAATCGCACTAAGTTAAAAAAGGTACTGAATGCACTGTCCAGCCCGAAGGCCCGGATCTCTCTTTTCATCCCATCCTGGAAAATCTGGTCTTCCTCTCAACATAAAGGAATAACTGGTATATACCGGATACATCTCATTAAAATACAGCTAAGATGGAAATTAGTTGAATGTGGTGGTTTATCCTTGTAACCCTAGCCTTCAGAAGTCTGAGGCTGGAGGATTGTAGAAAGTTGAAGGTAAGTCTGGGCTGCACAGTGCATTTCAGGCTAATCTAGGTTACAAAATGATTCAAATCTGTCCCCAACCAACCAACCAATCAAGACTAGAACTGAAGTCATGTTAGGCAAACTCTTGTCCCAGCCTTTGGCCAAGGTGACGTAAGGCATTATTACCCCAAATGACAGTTACTGAAGTATGAGAAGCCCAGCCTGGACTCTTGAGTGCCTGGGCAGGCACTGGGCAGACCATTATGGAAAAGACATACTGTGTGGAGTCTACACTGTCGCATGAGAGGAAGGCTGTAAACAACTACTCTAAGGGAAGAGCAGTCCCAGGCAGACACTTCAGATCAGGTGGTCTCTAGCTGATGGCTTCTATACAGAGAACTGAATAAAAATAAATAAATAAATAATAAATAATAATAAATAATAAAAAAAGTGAAAGCCACAGAAACGGGAAGCGACGGACGGACAGACGGACAGAAGGGAGGGGCTTTCTAGACAGGGGACTGAGCAACGGTAAGGATACCAGGGTGCACCATGCTGGACAAGCCAGAAGGGGAGAATGGCGCAGCAAGGGGAAGGGGAAGGAACGAGAGGAAACAGAACAGAACAGCCTGGTCAGCAGTCATGTCACAGAGCAAATAAGCCACACAAGGGTTTGCTTTCATTCCACCGTTGACAAGGGGGCCTGCAAGGGGTTTTTGGCAGAGAAGAAACATGCTTTGTGAGTGACAGTTGGCTCCCACTGCTGTGTGTAGGGGAGACTGTCAGGAAAGGAGGTTAAGAGGGGCGGGAGGTGGGGGGAGGATGGTGGCTCAGACTAGGGTGCACATGGTGAGACCACTAAAAATCAGGGCATATAATAGTGAAGGAGGACCCACAGTGTTTGCCTATGCCTTGATTCTGGGTAGGATATGAGCAAGGAAACTCTCTTGTTTCTTCCTGGTCCACCAGTGCGTAGTGGTGCCCTTCACTCCTGAAATGTTATAAGCCACTTGCTATCCATGAGGGTGCACCACAGGTTTTCCCACAGGCCATTCTAATGAGGTCATTGTCTCAAGTGATGTTGTTCTGTCTTCTAAAGTGACTCTAGCTTGTGTCAAGTTGATATAAAACTAGCCAGCACAGAGTGATTGTATGCCAAATATATATATATATATATGTGTGTGTGTGTGTGTGTGTATGTGTGTGTGTGTATACAATATATATATATATATGCAGGTTGTAGTTTGGTGGACCCTGACTTAGGACATCAGATAGCTAGGTGATGAAGAAGTGGAGCCCCATAGGCGTAGGCAGAGCCTGTGTCAGGAGTAGAAAGGTTCCTGAGAGCATGGTGACTGCCTTGCTCTCCAGTCAGCTTTGGTGTTGGACTGCCATGCTGCCCATGTGGGTTCGTTCCTAGGGAGTCATCTCTGGAGTCTCAGCCATTGCACAGAAGGGTATCAGTGATTTGTTTTCTTCAAATTCCACCCAGAAAACCTGCTCTAAACTACAGCTCAAAGACATGGCGGCTAAGCGGGCTAAGAAGTACTTGGCAAAATGTGTGAGCCAACAAAAATTGGAGTTTAAGCTAGACCTGGTGGAGCTCACCTATAATCCCAATTACTTGGGAAGCTGTGGTGGGAGGATCCCAAATCCAAAGCATCCTGGACTACATACAGAGCAAGCTTACAGCCTGGGAAACCTAAGGAGATGATGTTTCAAACAACAATCTTAAGGTTAGGGTTGTTGCTTGGTGATAAATGTTACCTGGTATTTACTAGGCCCTAAACGGAATCCTAAATACTGCAGAAAGGAAGGATACTAGGAGGAAAGGAAGAGAAAGAAGAATCGCTGGACAGGCCACGCTGCAGGAACGTCCTCAAATTCCATCTCTCCTTGTATCCTGCCCCTTCTCTGAGGCTCCCCAGCCACCAAAGCCCAGATAGTTCATTCCCTGGGCTCACAGAGGGGATGGGTACTCAGAGAAGCCTTCATAGAGTCTGCTTTCTTCTGTACCAAATGCCTGGGCATCTAGAGTATGGCCCCTGCCCAGGACCATGATCTTATCCACAGACCAAGGGAAGGTTTCTCTTAGAAGGAACCCTGAGTTCAAAGGGAGGCCTCAAAATTTACTACAACTAATATGTGGTCCGGAAGCACAGACTGCACAGACTCCCTGGCTCCTGCATACACCTGGTTCTGGAAGACATGTTTACTGCCTATGAGTAAGATGCTGTGTGCAGAAATAAACAAGGTGATAGTTTACATTTCCTTAGGAACCATTTGCAAGTAGTTAAACATTAATAACATCTGTAATTGTACCTAGGAGTTTTAGCTGAGGCAGATGTTCTGGGCCCACTGGAGTAGTATTGAAAGGAGAGATATCAGGGGCTCTAGACACACCAGCTATATAATATGAATGACGCCCCTTGGAGTTTGTCAGGACATAGCATGTGGTTGCCCTATGTAAGAGAGAAGAATAGATATACAGTTTATTCATCCCCTAGCCTGGCAATGTTTAAAACTATCATTCAAGCTGGTTCAGAATAGATTTTACAGCTAAATTTTATTAACACTTCATGTTATACCTAGCACACATCAAATATTCCACCATTAGTATACAGGTCTATGATCTCTGAAAACACCAAACAGACTAAAAAAAATAATATATCACTAACAAACTAAGAAAATGGATTTAAATTATAAACAAGGTGGAAAAAAGGTGAAGAAATAGGACATAAAATATATGAAATAAATATAAAGCCAAGTAACAAGTTATTTGATACAAAATGGCAACAGACTGGCAACAGAAAGTTTTACTAGCTTGGGTGGGGGAAAATTGCAGTTCTAGTTGCTCACAAAAATATACATTATATATAGAAAAATGGTAACAGTGAAGGAATGGGATAAGACAAGCAATTCAAACACAGACCAACAGGAATCCAGTCAGCCACACCAGGAGAAGGCAGCCTTTACAAGAAGCGCTACCAGCAGTAAGACCTATTAGTCAATAACTGAAAGGCAATGGTGGGAACTTTCTATGCATCTTTTTCAATGTATGTTAAAATATGACAATTATATGGAATAGTGACTTTAATATGACAGTTTTGAGTTAACCTGTGTCCAGAAAAGGTAAAATTCCTTCCCACAGGAACTAATAAAACAACCATAGACTAACAAAAAGTGAGAGACCATCTTTAGTCATAGATCAGGAAATCAGCTAGAGAGACTGGGGAGATGACTCGGTAGGTAAAGTGCCTGATACCCAGGCATGAGGACCTGAGATCAGATCCCAGCAGCCATGCTAAAAGCCAGACACAAGCCAGACACAGAAGTGGATCCCTGGGCTGCCAACAAGCCCCATTAAGCGAGGACATCAACCTTTGGTCTTCATATACAACACACACACACACACACACACACACACACACAAACACTCACATATACACACACTAACACTAACATATATACACAATACACTAACACTCACACATGTACACTAACACTCACACATATACACAGACACACTAACATACACTCACACTGGCCTTGAACTCAGAAATTCGCCTGACTCTGCCTCCCAAGTGCTAGGACTAAAAGTGTGCACCACCACTGCCTGGCTAAATATTTTTTTAGAACAACGAAATTTTACTAAAATTTGCCTGATGCTAGGCTACAATACAAATTATCAAACATGTTCTAAGGATTTTCAAAATGACAGAACATGTTTCTAACCACAGTAGAATTGAACTAGAATCCATTTGTCTTTACAAATTACAAAAAAAAAAAAAACTCCAAGTACTTACACATAGCAGTGAATAATAGCTCTTATTAATAAGAGTAATGACCAGATACACATCTAAAGTTACTAAAAATTACAAAATACAAATTACTAAAAAAAAAAAAAACTCCAAGTACTTACACATAGCAATGAATAATAGCGCTTATTATTAAGAATAATGACCAGATATACATCTAAAACTCCCTCTGGTAGCCATGTAAATACGCGTCACACACAGGGTGGACTGTGGCAGGTGTGTTAAAAGGCTGTGGGTGAATGGGGATGAAGAGGAACAACCACGTGTCCTCTGACCTAGGAGGAGACTGACAGCTTGGGGAAGTGTTGAGGAGGAGTAGCGAGGCACTCTCAGGTTAGTTCTTACAGAATGGGAAGAACTGGATGGGGCAAAGACTGAAGAAAGAGGCTGTGGATACCTAGACCATGAGTTGGGTGACACGGCCAGCCACAGATGAGGGCCAGGGCCAGAGCAAGAGGTGATCAAGGTGTAAGACGATTGGACTAGTGCAGAAGTGAGCCACCAGGAGCACAGCAGAGTAGCAAAACTGAAGGCTGCAGGCACTGAGAGCCAGGACAGGCGCTGTGGATGTTATTCTTGAGGTCCACAGTAACAATCACCGGAGCCTTTTTGATAATATGTATCTAGGAAAAGTTAAACCTTGCAGGAGCGGTCTGGTGTTTGTGTAATGAGTCGGACTCTAGCTGGTGTATCTGTAAGTGTGAAGCTGGGAGACAGGGAGGGAAGCTCCGCCTTGACAGTGATGTGATGGGGGAAGGGGAGAGAAGGAAGCAAGAGAGAAGCCCAGGCCTCCCTCCTGACAGCCACCCACATCCCTCACCCGCACAGCAGCCTAACAATGCATTAAAATCGCTGCCTAATTGCTCCTTTCAAAGTTAATGCTCTCAAACGGGGAAGTGTGTGTTTAATGTTTAGTCTCATCTCTGCCGCCCAAGCCCCAATTTGAAAGCCAAATCTTTTTAAAAATAGAATGCGATAAACCCCTAGACACAGCTCCGACCCTCAGAATCCCACGTTTTCCTTTTTCAAATCTGTCTTTCTTTGGAGATGTCGCTGGCAGTTTGAGCAGGTGACCTGGGAAACCTGTCTGGATCAAATCCTGGAGAAGGTTCAGCGACTTCTTCCTGGCTCCATTCTTGAACTCTCAGGCAGAGCGGAGGAAGCTTCCAGTTAGGCCAAAGCATGGCTGGGCTTTTGCCTCATCATGTCCACAGCCCTTCTCCTCTACCAGAACCCTGTCCATTAGAGCAGGGTGGCCCACAGGGATACCTGGCCACATTCAATCTAGAGGGAAATGGCTCCCTCTCTTGCTCTAGGTGATCACTGCAAACAGTGCACTGGCACAATCTCTGCACTGGCTTCTAGATCTACAGCCTCCAGCAACAGCAGTAGTTACCAATGACATCAGAGGTCTAACTTTCCTACTGGAACACTGACACTGGACCGTCCCCCTTCCTTCCACCGTTCTTTCCAGGCACCCAAACCTACCCGCTAATCCTTTCTATAATTCTCCCACAGATAGCTTCTGTTAGGATTTCCTAGCCAAATCTCGTTCCCTAATGTCCTTGTCACCAAGGACACTGATGCTACCGCACTGCTGCACAGTTCCTACTTCTTCTGCTCTGTTACGTCCTTTGGTTGTAGCTCCCATGTCTTCACTCCCTGGAACAGCTCAGTCCTGGTCGTCTGTCTTCAGTCTCCTGGCTAGTTCCTTTAAAGTATCTGGAACCTTCAAATCACGAAACTTCCTAAGTCTCTATTTCCTTGTTTATAAAATAAAGATGAAAATATTATAAAGATCAAGATGGTTGTAAACATGACATGAGATAAAATGCGTACTCTAAAAGCATAGGAAACGATAGTTCTAACTATGATGGACTGATCGCTGTAAAGCCTGGCCTTGGCTCCGAGCTCCCCCTCATTTATTCATCATTTGCGGTGTGTATTCTCCTGGGTGCCTCTACGTACACATCAACATGGTGCAGTACACAGGGCTAGAAACGCACAGCTGTGGGCAGGCCTCTAAGTGCCGTGCATACCTGGCACAGTAGCCTGGCTTCTCACCTTGTTGACTACCCTGAGAATACACATCATGGTTTGTGCCTGTATATGAGAAAGTAGGACTTAGAGAGGAAATGAGGTGTCCTGCCAATGTCTGCATGACTAGCAACTGACGATTTGGGTTCTAGAGCTCAAGAACCCCCTTTTCCTTCTGCTGAATACTGAAGTACATTGTGCTACAACCAAAGGACGTAACAGAGCAGAAGTAGGAACTGTGCAGCAGTGTGGTGGCATCAGTGTCCTTGGTGACAAGGACATTAGGGAAGGAGATTTGGCTAGGAAATCCTAACAGAAGCTATCTGTGGGAGAATTATAGAAAGGATTAGCGGGTAGGTTTGGGTGCCTGGAAAGAACAGTGGAAGGAGGGGGGACGGTCCAGTGTCAGCATTCAGACGAGCAGCCAGGGGACTGTATCAGCTGCTAATGGAACTGACCATTCAACACATTCATGGGACCAACTAGTGAGTGCCAATGCCATTGCTAAGAAGCAGAACTGATTCACCTACTGGCAAAGTCTTAATGCTGAGCTTCGCAGACATCCATACCAAGACTTTTCTGGGAATCTTGTCCCTTCCTGAAGGTGAATGGTTTCTGAGTCTCTTGGGCAATACTAGTGGTCTCTGTTAACTGGCTTTTCATCAATATGACAAAATACAGGCAAGAAACAACTTTAAAGGAACAAAGGTTTACTCTGACTCTTGACTTCTGAGGCTTCTGCCTGCAATTGCTTGATCCCTTTGCTGTGGATTTGTAGCTACCTCCCTATGGTAGCCAGGGAGCAGAGCATGAACAAGGATCCAGGGAAAAGAGCGCCTTCTCAGTCACACATCCTAACCTCCTGACCTCCTGACCTCCCTCCTCCAGCTAGGCCCTACCTCCTAAAAGCCTCTAGCTGTGAAGTCACTGGTGACCCAGAGTCCTTTCAGAAGGTTGTCTGTCCCCTTGTGATCCAGCCACTCTAAATAGCACTACCACCAGCTAGGAACCAAGGTATCAAACTGCATACCTTTTAGAAGGACAATTAGCATTCAACTCACAAAGTGGTCCCTGAGTTGGCTCAGGCACTAGTACAGAGAAGGACCAGGGACTGGCAAAGGTAGGTTGAAAAAGATAGAAATGGGAGCTGGTAAAGAATGGTGCAGAGGTTCCAACATTCCATGCTTGCCCTTCCAGCCTTCTGCCCACTGTTGGGGCATCTCCTTCCCTTAGGGAGGGGCTGAAGCAAAGACCATTATCACGGTCGGAATGCAGCTAAGCCTGGGTGTAAGATGTAGCTCCAGACACAGCACTTTTCAAACTATAGCACGTCACCGGATGCCATGGGACTCTTATTACAAAGCAGATGACCCTGGCAGCCTGGTATGGGCCTGAGATTCCACACTTCTTTTTTATTTTTTTAAGTTTTATTGCAATATGATGAGAAAAGTTACATGATTTCAATTTATCTGAATTTGTTAACATTTAAATACATATTTTAAGTAAATAGAATTAAATCACATTCTTGTTTTCCTTTTGTAGCCCAACTCCTCCCAGAGACCCCCTCTTCAATACCTACAATATCTTTTTTTGTCATATTCCTTAAAATTTATAAAATATTATAACAATAAAAATGAGTATTATAAAAGTTGTTTGATATAAAACAACAATCAATTTAACAGTCTTATGTAGATGCTTCTCTACAACAATACTGAAAATGCAAACGTTTTTCTCAATATAAATTTTAAATAACTCCAAACGTATTAACTATATATTTCAAAATAATATATCACTACTATTTTCTTAAATGAACATAAATATATGAAGTGTTTTTGTTTGTTTGTTTGTTTTGTACTTAGTAGAACTTAAAATCTTGGCTCTTACTATGGTAACTTGATACAAGAGTTACAAACGTCAAGCAAAGCATTCAGTCTCACTCTTTGTTGTTCTCTTACAAACCTCCTCCCAATTTAATTGTCTACATTACTTTTGGGTATATAAATACTTTTAAAATATGTAAGCTGTTCTGAAAACCGTAGTATAGTATAAAAACATGAAAGAAATAATACTTCTTATAGAGAGGCTAAGATAGGAGAAGCAAGATCTCAAGACCATTATGTTGTACACAGCCAGACAATGTCATGAACAAATAAGCTGAAAGTGTATATGGATTGTATAATATTGGACCTCTTCTCCAATTTCCAAATTAGAGAGACCATTGGATGACAATCAACAAATTTCTAATTCCTCATATTTTTGGATTTCAATCGATTAGGATATGTTGATAATATTAATTTTCATATTAAAATATCAAGAAAAAGTAATTGTCACTCCCTGTTTTTGTTGTAAGAGGTAGAATTAGGTTTGTGTGGATTTGTTGAAAGATTACCTTCTTGTGTCTTCTAGGGTGTAGTTTTGCTCCTTATGTTGATGTTTTCCATCTATTATCCTTTGTTAGGGCTGGATTTGTGGAAAGATATTGTGTAAATTTTGTTTTGTCATGGAATATCTTGTTTTCTCCATGTATGGTAATTGAGAGTTTTGCTGGGTATAGTAGCCTGGGCTGGCATTTGTGTTCTTGTAGGGTCTGTATGACATCTGCCCAGGATCTTCTAGCTTTCATAGTCTCTGGTGAGAAGTCTAGTGTAATTCTGATAGGCCTGCCTTTATATGTTCCTTGACCTTTTTCCCTTACTGCTTTTAAAATTCTTTCTTTGTTTAGTGCATTTGGTGTTTTTATTATTATGTGACAAGAAGAATTTCTTTTCTGGTCCAGTTTATTTGGAGTTCTGTAGGCTTCTTATATGTTCATGGGCATCTCTTTCTTTAGGTTAGGGAATTTTCTTCTATAATTTTGTTGAAGATATTTACTGGCCCATTACCTTGGGAGTCTTCACTCTCTTCTATACCTATTACCCTTAGGTTTGGTCTTCTCATTGCATCCTGGATTTACTGGATGTTCTGGGTTAGGAGCTTTTTGCTTTTTGCATTTTCTTTGACTGCTGTGTCAATGTTTTCTATGGTATCTTCAGCCCTTGAGATTCTCTCTTCTATCTCTTGTATTCTGTTGATGATGTTTGCATCTACGACTCCTGATTTCTTTCCTAGGTTTTCTATCTCCAGGGTCGTCTCTCTTTCTGATTTCTTTATTGTTTCTATTTCCATTTTTAGATTCTGGATGGTTTTGCTCATTTCCTTCACCTGTTTGATTGTGTTTTCCTGTAGTTCTTTAAGGGATTTTTGTGTTTCCTCTTGAAGGGCTTCTAGCTGCTTACCTGTGTTCTCCTGTATTCCTTTGAGGGTACTATTTATGTCTTTCTTAAAGTCCTGTATCATCACCATAAGAAGTGGATACAGAAAGTGTAGTACATCTACACAATGGAGTACTACTCAGCTATTAAAAACAATGAATTTATGAAATTCTTAGGGAAATGGATGGATCTGGAGAGTATCATCCTGAGTGAGGTAACCCAATCACAAAAGATCACACATGGTATGCATTCTCTGATAAGTAGTTATTAGCCCAGAAGTTTGGAATACAAGAAGAACGACCCACAAACCACAAGAAACTTAAGAAGAAGGAAGACCAAAAGGTGGACATTTCATTCCTTCTTAAAAAGGGGAATCAAACACCCACAGAAGGAGTGGCAGAGATTAACCATGGAGCAGAGACTGAAGGAAGGACCAGCATATAGCTATCTCCTGAGAGGCTCTGACAATACCTGACTAATACAGA
>JADRCD010123287.1:0-10105 GCA_019843815.1 Montemys delectorum
CTACAGTGTGTACTCATATACATAAAATAAGTAAATAAATCTTTTTTTAAAAAAATAGGAAAGAAAAGACTTTCTGAGCCATCCATTCTAGATCTCACATCTTTTTTTGTTTGTTTGTTGTTTTGTTTTGTTTTGAGACAGGGTTTCTCTGTATAGCTCTGGCTGTCCTGGAACTCACTCTGTAGACCAGGCTGGCCTCGAACTCAAAAATCCTCCTGCCTCTGCCTCCCAAGTGTTGAGATTAAAGGCATGCGCCATCACTGCCCGGCTTTGTTTTGTTTGTTTTGTTTTGTTTTTAGATCTCACATCTTATGAAGAAGTTCAGATACAGACAACAGAGGCACTTTGCCCATGCCACGTATGTGGTGGCAAAGCAGGGACTGGACTGCAGACCTTAGGTTTCTAGTCTTTTCTTCTCTCATTCCAACACACTGACTTCATTGTAGCTTGTTTTATCTCCCTCTGTTCCTTGTCACAGCCCCAAAGGATGGCAGCAAGGTCTCCTCAGGCCTCAATCATCAAGAGGCGTCCCTGAAAAGAAACCAGTTTTCTCTAGCCTTTTGTTTTCCTTATAAGTCAATTTAACAAAGCAGTTGCTTTTGGAGAAAAGACAGATCCTGCTCCCAAGTGTTATTGGATGAAAAAAGGTTCCTTTTTAAATGTGTCTTTATTAGCTCTATAAAAAAAAAACATAGTTAATAAATGGAGAATGTATTTCATTAAAATGTACTATATAAAGCCCAGGGATAGTTTTCTCTGTGTATTCGCTTCAAGAATGAGTGAGAATGTCAGGCAGACAGTGTCACCACTGTCTCTTCTGGGGGGACATGGTTAGCCAGAAATGCTTTTCTCAAGAACCATTCCATTGCCTAAAATGCTTACCTTTAGTTTAATTATCTAAGATCAAGTTGCTTGTTAAAATGCACAAATCATGAGCCAGGATATAGCCTGTCACAGCAATGAGAATAGTAACTAACATTACATTTGGCTTCAGAAATCAGAATTGCTTAGAAACATCCATACTTATCGGACTTTGCCAGAAAATCTAAAGGCAAACTAGACTGCGTTAATGGGAGAAGCCAGCATCCAGGATTTACCATTTAGTTAACACCATCGATCCCTTATTAAGTACCAGGTACCATTCTTAATAGTGGAATACACTGGCAGACAAAAGACCAGTGCTCTGGTAAAATTGATGTTTTCTCAAAGCTAGACAAACAATAGGCGTTGTGTTTTGTCTTTTTAGAGAGTGAAAATTTCTTTTAATAAAAAAAAGGAGAAAGAGAAAGAGAAAGAAAAAAGAAGAGGAGGAAGAGGAAGAAGAGAAGGAAGAGGGGGAGCAGGAGGAGAAAGAGTGAAAGAATGGGCAGAGGAAATTTTACCCGGAATCTGTCAGAAACTGAAAGATACAGGCTCACCATATTGGAGGAAGAGGACCAAATGCTGGCCATTGGTAGGACATTTTACAGTTGTCTCAAACTATTAAAACTACTTGGGCATAATATACTTGAGACTTTTTGTGTGAGCCCCAAACCAAGATCCCTGGGTAAATATTACAGGAGATAATTATATAAATGGAAATAGGGAACAATTTTCCCACAATACAAACAATATTAAGATGGAATGGACTTCCTAATTGGCAATAAGGTGTTTATAATTTATATGTGACAGGGACACTGAACTCAGAGCTATAGCTTTTATATCGTTTGTTCATTCATTCATTCATTCCTTCTCCACTGGGAATCGGTCCTTGACTTTGCTCTGTGTAGCATTCCAGCACTGCACTCTACCTCCAGCCCTGAACTCAACATTTTAAAGCTATTTACACTAAGAGATCGTTAGGACCTCTTCCAACTTTGGGATTCTCTAATGCACTATGTTCTAGGGTTTGTTTGTTTGTTTTGAGCTCCAAGAAGCTGTTCTATACAAACCGAAGGTTTGGTGAAATGAAGTAGGATATGAAGAAAAGGTGGCCATGACAGCTGTCATACACTCAGTACACCTGCCTTTCTGTCTACAGTCTGTGGGAAGGACAATGAAGCCCATCAGTGCTGCTAGAACTGAATGGGTTACCACGGGTTACGTACTTCATATTGTGTATACTGTACTTCTCTGTGGCCAGTGACAAGTGGCTTGCAGTCATGATGGCTTGGGTTATGCTGTGCTGACAAAGCATATTCAAATCTTAGAGACCTGTAGCAGAAATGATGAATGCTTCACTGTTCCATCTGCCCACACAGCTCTGATCCACACTTCCTTTACTCCAGGACTAGGGTCTGTCTTAAGGAAAAGGAAAGGTGGTATTTCCAACTACATTCTGCCTTTTAAATTATCTTCCCAGAAATCACACGTGTCACCACTTCTATCATCCTAAGAAGCCGGTTGTTGTGTATCTCACTTTTGTTTCCTGTTGCTGTGATAATATCCTGAGAATGGGAGCTTATGGGGCAAGAGGGGTTATTTGGCTCACAAGTTCATCGCTGTGGGGACATCATGTGGCAGGAACTTAAAGCAGCTAGTCATATTACAACTACAGTCAAGAGTCAAGTTACAACTGTTAGTAAGTGGATACGACCACTCAGCTTGTTTTCTCCTCCTTGTTCTAATACAGGATTCCCTGCCTAGTGAAACAGTGAGTGGGTCTTCCCACTCGGCAAAATCAAGATAATCTTTCATAAATATGCCCACGAGCTAACCTAATTTACAGTCACTCAGGGACCCTCCCTTCCCACAGAATTCCAGATTACATCACTTTGACAATTAAAACATGACACATAAATGCCACAAGGACACTTAATCCCAATGCTTAAACCCATGAAGCCTATCGGAGTTAAGATCTTCCTTCAGCCCTGGATTGGTCTCTCATGGAGGTGGACCTTCCTGGCTCATTCCTAGAGTGAATGAACTCATTCAGTCATTCCTTCGGATGACTGAAGTCTAGGGCAGTATCCCACCCGAACCACAAGAGAGAGACTCTGACCTGGGATTACCCATCTGAACCATTTCTAGGTTCTCGACACACAGAAGCCATCCGATTAGAAATATGCACCAATTTTAACGGCTAGACTTTAGAATAATATGTTACAGCGGTATGACTAACAGGTAAGTCCTCTTACGAGCTCAGTAAGGCAGCGTCGACAATCCTCTGGCAGGGAGAGAATGTGGACTATTTATGAGCAGTCACATCTATCAGAACAGTTGAAATATTTAAATTCCATTCTCTAGGTATTTTCAATAGAGAAGTATATAAAGCAAGGAACAACTCATAGAGCCTCAGAACACGTGTAGTCTCACCGCTCCCCACCTTCTACTATCCAGCTGTCCCATAAACAATGAGGACATGGGCATTTTAAAGCTGGGATCTGGTATCCCTGCCTAACAGACCCCTAACCCTTCCCATCCGGAGGACTGCACAGCTCTCCGTGTCTATCTTTTCCCTTGCTGTTGTTTCTCCTCAGTCTCACAGCAGCTAATTTACTATCCCATGGTTCAACTCTGTATCTGGAAATGGTGCCTCATGTCTGTAATCTTAGCACCTGGAAAGCAGAAGCAGGAGCAGCAAGAATTCCAGGCTAGCCTCGGCTACTAGTAAATCTGAGTCCTGCCTTGGCTACATGAAACTAAATACATTAAAATGAAAGCTGGGCATTACGGTACACACTTGCTATCTCAGCACACAAGAGGCAGAGAGAGGTGGATCCGTGAATTAGTGGTTATCCTGCTCTAAATAGTGAGTTCTAGGATAGCCCAGATTACATTGTGAGAAGCGCAAGTGTGTGTGTGTGTGTGTGTGTGTGTGTGTGTGATATTGTTATCATAGAAGTTCTTTATCTAAACAATGAACTCTTGACTACATTTATGGCTAACATGTGGACTAAAAACCCCAAAGAAATTACCCAGGAGTATACACAGAGAATTTAGGCAAATAGGAATTATTTTTTAGAAGTTGAAGCTGTAAAATTACAAGTATGAGCTGGTGTGAATGACTGCAAAAACACACTGTCCCCCTTAAAGGGGTTGCCTGGGATGGGATAACAAGCCTCACACATCCCAAGGACACAGTTCTTACAGACTTCCATGCCAGACAGAACCTTGCTGCCTGCAGACAGCTGAGATGGTTGCTGAGGAGGCAGTGAAGAAGAACAGAGGAGGAGGAGGAGGAGGAAGATGAAGAGGAGGAGGAGGAGGAGGAAGAGGAAGAGGAAGAGGAGGAGGAGGAGGAAGAGGAGGAGGAGGAGGAAGAGGAGGAGGAGGAAGAGGAGGAAGAAGAGGAAAAAGAAGGAAGAAGAGGGTGAGAAGAGAAGGTGAGGAAGATGAGGTAGAGGAGAACTATGACAACGGTGTTGATGAAGGCAACAAAGAAGAGCCAATTTCACCACCCTCTGATCATCTAATATCCTGATAATGCTGTATTCTTCCCAGGCAGGTCTATGTTCTTTATACTGTGGCTTTACTATTGCTAGTTGGGGGAGCGCCAAGGGGGGAGCAGTCCCTAACTCTTCCCTCATGAAAATCATGTCTTTCACCCACACTCACACCTCTTTCTCTTTCCCCACCTCAGTTGTGCACCCAAAGAGACAGCGTGGGGCAAAGCCCTGGCCAGCTTCCGGTGATCACACATCTCACTCAGCCTCAAGTGTGGGCTTGCCTACTGCTTATTCAGGATTTTCTAACTAGAAGTTTATATTGTCCTTCTGGTTATAAGGAAAATAAAGACTCATAAAAACAGAACAATATACAGAAATAAGGAATGAATTTTATTATGTACAAACAAATACACACACATTATGTTTTTTTCTTTTTACGAGACTGTCATCATAAGATACATTTTAGTTAATGCTTTTTTTACTTAATAAATTGTGGTTTTCCCCGTGCCAGTACCAACAGATCTATCTTATTGTTATTAAAGTTACATAATACAGAGGGGCCATAAAGTCTGGAAAAATAGGCAAATTAGCACATAAAAATGATTTATCAATATGACTTGCAATACACGATATATTCAATATTTCATGCTATATCTCCTTATTAGTAATGAGCTCACTGAGTCAATTAAAATTGCACCACACATGGTGTGTTAGATCATGTTTTGGATTTTTTTAATGTGATGGGTAGTCAGGTGCAGCCCAAGTGGAGACATAGCAGAGGGTCAGGAAAACGATGGTCCTAGAAGCAGGAGTCCCATTGAAAATGTGCAGGGTGGTCAGGGTGCGGCAAACAGGGGCAAAGGCCGATGATAGGGCAGAGCCTTCCGAGGGGGCTTTGCCATGGAGACAAGGCATGGCAGTTAGCTGGCTACTTCGAATGGTTGAGCAAGCTCTCAGCTATAGGAGTGGTTTAGGGGATGATTGAGGAAGACGACAGTGCTCCCCCAACCCCCACCCCACCCCACCCCCGCTCCCCTCCCAGAATGCTTGGGTTAGGTGGAGGCAGTGTGGTTTGGGATCAGATAATTTATGTATTATTAGTTAAACATTTCCCAATGCTGTGACAGAGTATCTGACAAAATGTATGTAAGGAAGGAAGGAAGGAAGGAAGGAGGGAGAGGGAGGGAAGGAAGGAGGGAAGGAGGGAGGAGGGAAGGACGGAGGGAGGGAGGGAGGGAGGGGGAAGGGAGGGAGGGAGAGAAGAAAGGAAGGAAGGGTTTATTTTAGTTGCAGTTCAGGCATGGCGATTAGGAACCAGCACTAGGAACACCGAGCACTCATACTGTATCCACAGCCTGGAAGTGAGGGTCAGTGGCTGCTGCTCACCCAGCTTTCTTCTTTTTATTCGTCCCAGGAGCCCTGCACCCTGAACAGGAATGCTTACATTTAGGATGGGCGTTCCCACCTCAATTAACCTAACCTAGAACCCCCCCTCACAGACATGCCAGAATGTCAAATCATCAATTACAACTTGCCATCACACATACCAAATACAGCAGTACATCCCTAAGGCTAGACCTCACTAGCAGTCCTTCACTGATGACTAAAATTTATCTTCTACTAGCCCTGTCTTAGGACCAACACCTGGTTTTATTCCAGTTTTATCTCCATTTGTATTTTTAAATTAGATGAAAAAGAGTGGGAGAGAGACAGAGACAGAGACAGAGACAGAGAGACAGAGTCAGAGAGAGATAGACAGAGAGACAGACACACAGAGAGAGATCTTGGATTTTACTTTCTTAAGAGGTCAGTGAGAGAGCTGATCCTGTGCCACAGCACTCCATACCCAAATACTGCCAGGAGAGAGCTGGTCTCCCAGGAATGCCGACATGCCTGTGAGCACAGGCAAGACCACCACTTCTGCTCAAATTCCTGGCATAAGAGGGAACCCGCCCAGAGCCATTAGGACACAGGAACTAAGGAACAGCCAGGGTCAGGATCCTTCTGGTTTCCATCTGCACCCCAGAGCTGACCCTGTGCCACAGCTCTCCATGCCCAAATTCCTCCTGGAGATAACTGGTTTCCCAGGAGTAGTGACACACGGGTTTGCAAGAGGGACAAGCAACAGTCAGAGACAGCAACACCAGCTAACACCAGAGATAACCAGATGTCAAGAAGCCCTTAAAGAGGAAACACAAAAATCCCTTAAAGAATTACAGGAAAACACAAGCAAATAGGTGAAGTAATTGAACAAAACTGTCCAGGATCTAAAAATGGAAATAAAGAACAATAAAGAAATCACAAAGGGAGACAACCCTGGAGATAGAAAACCTGGGAAAGAGATCAGAAGTCATAGATGCAAGCATCACCAACAATATACAAGAGATAGAAGAAAGAATCTCAGGGGCAGAAGAAAGCATAGAAAACATTGACACAACAGTCGAAGAAAATACAAAATGCAAAAAACTCCTAGCCCAAAACATCCAGGAAATCCAGACACAGAAGATGAAACCTAAGGATAATAGGTATAGAAGAGAGTGAAGATTCCCAACTTAAAGGGCCAGTAAATATCTTCAACTAAATTATAGAAGAAAACTTCCCTAACCTAAAGAAAGAGATGCCCATAAATATACAAGAAGCCTACAGAACTCCAAATAGACTGGACCAGAAAAGAAATTCTTCCTGTCACATAATAATCAAAACACCAAATACACTAAACAAAGAAAGAATATTAAAAGCAGCAAGGAAAAAGGTCAAGTAACATATAAAGGTAGGCCTATCAGAATTACAGCAGACTTCTCACCAGAGACTATGAAAGCTAGAATATCCTGGGCAGATGTCATACAGACTGTAAGAGAACACAAGTGCCAGCCCAGGCTACTAGACCCTGCAAAACTCTCAATTACCATAGACGGAGAAACCAAGATATTCCATGACAAAACCAAATTTACACAATATCTTTCCACAAATCTAGCCCTACAAAGGATAATAGATGGAAAACGCCAACACAAGGAGGGAAACTACACCCTAGAAAAAGCAAGAAAGTAATCTTCTTTCAACAAACCCAAAAGAAGATAGCCACACAAACATAAAAATAACATCAAAAATAACATCAAAAATTACAGGAAGCAACAATCACTATTCCTTAACATCTCCTAACATCAATGGACTCAATTCCCCAATAAAAAGACATAGACTAACAGACTAGATACATAAACAGGACCCAGAATTTGCTGAAAAGATCTTTATCAATCCTACAACCAATAGAGGGCTAATATCCAATATATATAAAGAACTCAAGAAGTTAGACTCCAAAGAACCAAATAACCCTATTAAAAAATGGGAAAAGAGCTAAACAGAGAGTTCTCAACTAAGGAAACTCGAATTTTAACATCCCTAGTCATCAAGGAAATGCAAATCAAAACAACCCTGAGATTCCACCTCACACCAGTCAGAATGGCTAAGATCATAAACTCAGATGACAGCAGATGCTGGCGAGGATGTGGAGAAAGAGGAACACTCCTCCATTGCTGGTAGGATTGCAAGCTGGTACAACTGCTCTGGAAATCAGTTTGGCGGTTCCTCAGAAACTTGGACCTGAGGGCCCAGCTATACCACTCTTGGGCATATAACCAGAGGATGCTCCAACATGCAATAAGGACATATGCTCCACTACGTTCCTAGCAGACTTATTTACAATAGCCAGAAGCTGGAAACAACCCAGATGTCCTTCAACAGAGGAATGGATACAGAAAATGTGGTACATTTACACAAATGGAGTACTACTCAGCCATTAAAAACACTGACTTCATTAAATTTGCAGGCAAATCGATGGAACTTGGAAATATCATTCCAAGTGAGGTAACTCAGTCAGAAAAGAACACACATGGTATGCATTCACTGATAAGTGGATATTAGCCCAAAAGTTTGGAATACCCAAGATACAATTTATAGACCATATGAAGAAGGAAGACCAAAGTGTGGATGCTTCAGTGGTTCTTAGAATGGGGAATAAAATACTCATAGGAGGAAATATGGAGACAAAGTGTAGAGCATAGACTGAAGGAAAGGCCATCCAGAGACTGCCCCACCTGGGGATCCGTCCCATATACATTCGCAAATCCCGGATGCTATTGCAGATGCCAAGGAAGTGCTTGCTGACAGGAGCCTGATATGGCTGTCTCCTGAGAGACTCTGCCAGAGTCTGACAAATACAGAGGCAGGATGCTCCCAGCCAACCTTTGGATTGAGCGCGGACGTCCTGGATGGAGGAGTTGGAGAAGGGACTAAAAGAGCTGAGAGGGTTTGCAGCCCCATTCAGGGAGCAACAGTGTCAAGCAGTCAGACCTCTCAGAGCTCCCCGGGACTGGACCACCAACCAAAGAGTACACATGGAGGGACCTATGGCTCTGGCTGCATATGTGGCCAAGTATGGCATTGTTGGACATTAGTGGGAGGAGAGGCTCTTGAGCCTGAGGTTGTTTGATGTCCCCGTGTAGGGGTATGTTAGGGCAGGAAGATGGGAGTGGGTGGGTGAGGGAACACCCTCATAGAGGCAGGGGGGATGGGATAGGGGGATTCTGAAGGGGAGTCTTGGAAAGGGGAAGGCATTTGAAATGTAAATAAAGAAAATATCTATTTAAAAAAAGCAAAAGAAAAATTTTTTAAAAGAAGTTCAGTATGTACTTAAAATGATGCTGATGATATTTTGGTCAGCCAATTTTAGATCTTTCATATCAAAAAGTCTTCAGAAAATCTAGGCTGAAATACTGCTGGAAACAGAATGTCAGATTTCTGACCCATCAAACGATCCTTTTTCTCATCTTTCCAGAGTCCCCTAGGGAGAAAATGTGGAATAAAGATGTACGAGCCGCTCTAGTCACTCAGACTTACTTGGAGTCTGAAGGACCCGAACAGAGAATAGTGTAGCATAATTCCCCTCATTAGGATTCTACTTAACCTCTGAGGATTTTGTTAGCATTTGGTTTTGCTTAACTTTGCCCATATCCTTTTTCTCAGAACGAGGCATTATGGGGTCCTAATGGCTTCTTGAACATCAAATAGCTCTTGAAAGTAAAACTGTGATGGATTGGGTGTGAATGAAGCAAACTAGGATTCAATTTCCCCTGAAGTACATATGGATTTAATAATTAGCAGGAAAACTGTTCATAATTAGAAAAAATGTTTTAGAATAATGTCCAAGACGCTTGAGAGAGGGAGAATGTTCTGGACCATGATTTGCCAGACCTCAGCTTTCTTCTGAACTTGTGATGTTACTGCTCTGACCAGGAGTCTGGGGCACGAGAGAAGTAGCTGACATTTATTCTATGGATGAAATTTCTTCATACTTGTGTTCAGGAGCTTCCACTATTGTACAAAAGTCAATGTACAAGAAAATTAAAAACAAAAAAGAATAATCTTGCCTTTTATAGAAAAAAGGGGTGAGTTGGGTATGACATTCTGCCTAAACAAAGCAGTACGATGCCTCTATTTCTCAAGTACTTGGGGGCTGAAGGAGGAAAAAAGGGTTTTGCTTGGTGGACGTTGGTGGGCACAAGAGCAGCCACTGTAAAGACAGAGGTGTAGGCAGCTCAGACATGTCAAGGGATTGCAATCGACGAACTGCCACAGTGCTGTAGAGGATTGGGGTGCACTGAGGGGTGTTGCACAGCCAGAGCCTGGGGACTGATCCAAGACTTGATCCTAAATGACATCATGGCCACTCAGCACTCCCTTGA
>JADRCD010123288.1:0-12180 GCA_019843815.1 Montemys delectorum
AAAAAAAAATACAATATACCAGAAGGAGGGAGTGTTGTAGGGGGAGAGACTGGGAAAGACTGGGAGAGACTGGGAGCGGGGGAGGGAGATGAGAAGGCCGAGTGTGGCCTGAGTGTTAGGTATACAAATTCAAAATGTGTACTAAGTGGAAAGAATACTAATCCCTGGCTAGAGATTCTACAATGGAATATTATTTTCAATGCAACTGGGGGATAATAAAAGATGAGGTACTGTGTAATGATTAACATAAGAAAACACAGAAGTGAAAGACTTCAGAATAATTTTAAACTGGTAAGTCTGAAGGAAGTTTATTAATGTAACTACCAAAAGGATGTGTGGGCTGGGAGGAGACACAGTAAGTAGGGCGAGATAAAAAATGACATGAGACTAAGGCAGACATGTTGAAACGCTGGTGATCCTGGGCATGTAAGGACTTCTAGAGATGTAAGTATGCACATGTATACACTCAGACAACTGGCAGAAGATAATTATCAGGAAGGATCAGGGATATATAACAAGAAATGTTACTAATCATATGATTTGCAGCAAGGAGGGGAAATTAGAATTTGTCTTTTTGCATTCTCTATTTGTCTCTGGGTTCTTGATTAAAAATGTAGAAAAAGTTTGAAATATTTTTAGAATGTATCAACAGCATCACTGAATAGAAACAAAAGAACTGACATTGTGTGTGCATGTATATTTATCTACCTCTAATGCACATAAATATGCTTTACCTGAATTGAAAAAATAGAAATGTACCAAATTATATATATAAATATATATGTGTGATATATATAAATATATATATAAATGTGATATATATAAGCATATATATACACATATATGTATATATATATATATACACATATATATATGTTCAGGTGCTACAATATAAGTAAATCACAACCTAGAGATATAAAACCATGGTTTATATCTAAAGAATATTTAAAGGTAGCTAATGAAAACATGAAATAAACTACGGAACTGCTGGGAGATAGTTTCTATGGCCTTGTGAGTCTTGGAGATTTGACACTTTTTCTTTTCTAATAGAGTTGCTAAATTTGTAGTCAAACAATTCCTCCAACTTCTAATACTGTTTTTATCATCATATTTGATTGACTTGAAAGTTAGCAAGACATGGAAAATGAAATGTAATTACGTCAAGAGATAAATAGCATAAAACTGAATTTGCTGTTAACTGATACGAGTCTAGCATGGTGAGCGTGTTTCTTCTGCTAGAAGCTTCTGTAATATCTAGAATCATCCCATGCTCCTATCCATGTCTTCATAAGGGCGTTGTAATGTGCAAATTAAAAGGACTTCAGAGGGAGAAGTCAGTCGAAGGTTAAAGCAGTGCATTCAAAATTATCTCTATAACTTGAAATTAATAAATGCTAACTTTCAGAGCATGAAGTTGAATGACTAAAACTATACAAATGAAGGTCCACAAAAGAACTGAATGAATGAATATGGTGAAGACGACAGCTTGCGTAGGAGTGAAGATAGGGCCAGGAAGGCAATGCTGGCATTAGAAGACGATGAAATCAAGATGAGACTCTTACAGTAAGAACTCTACAATGATAGAATGGGCAACCTTGGCAGAGAGCAAGGCAGATATTCTTGGAAATAGCTGAACATTGGTTAGATGAGTTCTAATAAGAATATTCCCAACAGGGTTCTTACAGTGGAGAGTACGGATAACCTGAGAGCTGCAGGCCTTCCTGAAGTGTGAAGATTACATGTCTCATTTTTTTTAATTATTATTTTTTACTTTAGGCTATCTCATTGGTACCAGAAAGAATGCTTAGTGCTGTTCATAAAATGTGTTTCAGAAATCTCTAAAACATTTTTTACCTGGACGTGTAATTTATTTAACAATGACAATTTGAACACATTAAAAATCATAGGAAACATCCATGTAATTACATTTTTCAAGTTGTTTATTAAAGAAGTAACAGTGCCAGGGCAAGATCTCCAGGAAATATGTACATCTACAACTAGCAACATCTTTCCATTTTTCCAAAATTCTGGAGCACAGCTGGTTACAGAGTCTTGGAGATGGGATGAACTAGAATTTGTATTGCTTCTACTGATCAGAAATCTGAGCAGAGTCATGTGGTAGTGGCACACACCTTTAATCTCAGCATTTGAGAGGCAGGGGCAGGTAAGATCTCTGAGTTGGAGGCTAGCATGGTCTACAGACTGAGTTCCAGGACATTCAAGGCTACACAGAGAGATCCTGCCCTGGAAAAAGAAAACCACCACCACTACCAACAAAAATGCAAACCAAACCAAACAAAATTAAATTAAATTAAATTAAAATTAAAAAAAAGAAGAAAGAGAAAGAAAATCTGAACAAACCTAGGATCAAGTTAACAAACCTGTTAAATTACCATCCTGGGGTAGAGAAAATATCCCTAAATAAAATGATGTGCATGTCCAAAAACAGCTTTGTGTGTGTGTGTGTGTGTGTGTGTGTGTGTGTGTGTGTGTTTTGGCTTTTAATATTTCTCACATCCTAGGGATAAAAAGGACCATGTTTTCAGGTTATAATGGTAAAAAGTTGGGATTAGGATATATGTAGAGAGATAATTGTTAAATTAAGGAAGAACTGGTTAAAGTTAGGCATCAGTGTTACCTTAACCCATAGTTAATATGTTCTGTGCAGTCTCAATAGCATGCACAGTGAACTACACACGAGGACCTACTATGCTAGGTCTCCCAGTAAGGATGAAAGATTGGACAGGTCCGGAGGAGTCTTTTCATCTCAATATCATCTGTCTATCAATCAACAAAGGGACAGTAACAGGGACCGGGGCCGGGCCCAAGTGCCTTAGAATTCTCCTTTGTCATATGAGATGCTAGTTCTGACCTGGCTCCTGCTTTCCTCACCCTATCAGCAGAGGTATTAGCTTACTGTCTTCTTCAAGTCACATAGGTACACCATGCTGGCTGAGCACTTCTCAGATGCCGTTCAGGGCCTTTGCAAATGACCACAGGAGCCCAAGTAAGGAGAGGTGACTATGAAAAGGTCTTTAAGGACAGGAATTCTTAACTGCAGCACTAAATCAAGGTTCCATTTTGATGTTCTCTCCCAGCTACTGACAAATGGAGGAAATCTTACAGTTGGGTTAATTCATGGCCTCTTTTAACCAACTAGCAAACTTAACTTCCAGTAGAGTAGACTTGCTCTTGTATTTATCAAGGACTATTTAGAAACTGTGTACTTTCTCTGGGGAGGGTCTAAATTTATAATTCCAAGACTCATTACAAATTTTTCCATTATAATTCTTACTTTTAATGGCTAAGATTCTCAATCGTGCATGTGCATGACCACAAGTCAAATAGAAAAGACCCTGGTCAACTTTTTTTCCGCAATACACCCAGGGTAGAGCCAGGCAGCCCCCAGGGTAGAGCCAGGGAATCGGAGCTTGTGCCCCTTTACTTTGCGTTCACCACAATGAGTCCTAAGGCACAGGCATGCATGTGTGTATTCTCTCTCTCCTCTGCAGCACTGTGGGGCATGTAATCACACATACTAATGTCACCTTTCTTTCTGCAGCCTAGGTAGGTACAGTCATTGTCTCTTCATGGTAGCTTTCTTATCCACCATTTCACACAAATCCTTCCTATAAATGGCCTGTTTATTTCCTAAACACTAGGGTGAACCCTGCTAGTTGAAGCATTCCTAAAAATTATTTGGACTTTTTAAAAGAATGGTATTATTTTTGTTATGATTAGATGCTACCCATTGTTTTGTGAATATGGATGAGCTTGGAAATTCATCAGTGGTAAAAATTACATTCCTGTATACATTTCACTTAGCAAGCTTTATTGCCACAGATCTACATAGTGAAGCCACATTTTACATCATTGGCTATGTTACTGACAATCAATTGCAGGCCAAATAAGGGTTCATTGCCAAAAATTAAAGAATTTATTTTAGGCCTGGCTATAACTTTCATTTTGTTTTCTTCTAACCAAAAAAATCTGTGCTTCAGATAAATACAATTCTGAAATATTGTTCCATAATAGGCTGGTATGGTGGTCAGGACGCAGGATGGCTTAGTGAGTCTCACCATGGATCCAGTGCTCCTGTCCTGAGCTGGTAGAATCACAATACAATATTCCAGCTGGGTTATTAATAGCACGAGAGCACAGATAAGCCTAAGTGCATCTATCATGCAGGGCAATCTTTCCCCCTTTGGAGCAATGTTCCATAGCTCTCTTATGCTTAGTTCAGTCTTGCAAACAGCTTCCATTTCACATATCACAGTTTAAGTACTGGCAGACTCTTCTAGGATATGTTTCTTTTCCTTCCATGATTTCCTTTCTATCAGAAAAAAAAAAGTATGTCTCAGCCACTGCTCCTCCTTTTTCTCTACGTCCCTGTCATTTGGACAGCCTTCCTTCTCTTGTGGAAACTTTGCTTACATGGATTACTTGATCTCACTAAAAAGGACAGCAGGATGAGAACACCACTATCTCTGTGCAGCACGTGTCCTCTCCTTATGTTCAGGAACCCTCAGGGATTGCACATGGCCTGCAGGATCAGTTAGGTTTTCCTACATACCAAGATGATTTCTAATGTCACTTGACTGGATACATGTGTGATGGGCCAAAAGCACCACCTTGTATTTTTAGTACTTCAAACTTTCCCTATTTCTACCTTCATTTCAAGATTCCGAGAAAACTTAAGTATCCCCAACTGACACTATAAAGAGAGAGCGACAAACATTTGCTGAGAAACAGGATGATACAATTGGGCTTCCTTGAAGCCTGTAACAGTCCTGACCATTATCACAGACTTTTTCCTCATCTTTGACTCTTTTCTGCCACCGCTGCAGCAGCAGCAGGGAAGACCCTCACCATAGTCCCCATTTTAGCAGGACTGTGTGAATGCAATGAGGCTCACTGTCAATTTGACTTTGTCTGTATGGGTTATAATATAAAATATTTAGATTATTGCGTAGGGTTAGGATCAAATTATGGCCTTTCCTCCTTTAACTCAGCTCAATCCCAAAGTGGTTGTCCTCTCAAAAGGAAAGCCCATTTATTCTAGTACAGTAAGGGGCTCTTGTTCTCTTTATCACTCTTGTGGGAAGATTAAAGGTCACTCTATTTGGGACAGTCAATTGGATTCGTTGAATACTCTACTGGAGAATACAGATAGGAGAAAACTATCAAGAGGACAAAAGCTTAGGGTCTAAGGATTTCAATTATAAGCCATGTCCTTCGTAACCTGTCTGTTTCTGTGGCCACAGATATATCAGGTAACGTCTTTGCACTGTGTTTTTTTCTTTCCTAAGTAGACAAGTCTAGAAAAATGGGTCCTATATTGCCTTGAGAATTTATTCTAGGAATCATGTTATCTGGTGATGTTAAAAACCTCTCATTAGACCGCTGATGAGCTTGACTAATTAGAAGACATTACACAAAGCAAAATATAAACTGGCCATATCATCTGATACAGCTCTGGACTACAAAAACAAATGACAATGACATCAGTCATCATTCCAGGGCCACTTCTATGTTGGGATCACTCCTAGAAGCTGAGGTTGGAAAAAACTTTGCCCTCTTACTGGTTGACTTTAAACAAATCTTTGAGAGGGACACTAGGAAGCAAAAGAAGCAGGAGCAACGTGGGCTACAATGACCCTCCAACTGGGAACACTGCAGTCAAAAACAGAGCCACAGTGGCTAGAATTTCAATAAGGAAGGATTATTTTTCCCTAACTATAAGAGCCAATGCCCTAGGTTTCTGAGATTTCTAACTAGTTGCAAGTTAGTTGAACAGTTCTATGTATGCATCTGAATTGTGCCTTCAGAGCCTCAAGGGTATCACAACCAAATATACATATTCATTCAGGAAAGTTAATTGTTTATGCTGATGAAAGGTGTTGTAAATTGGGTGAAAAATATTCGTCAATCCTTGGGTATTCAAGAAAAATTTAAATACATGCAATGACCTTTAAGGAACATGACTACAGAGGAGCCAGCAGTACTAGAAGCATAGCCTCACAAAAACAGCAGTTTCTTTTTAAGGATGTTAAATACAGCAGGAAAAGATGAAGAGATCTGGACAGAACTTTTTCAGGAAGCTTCTTGTGGTTTTAGTACATGCTTCTGTGATCCAACGTGTGGATACAAGCAGCCATTATTCAAAGGTCTATTGCTCAAGGTATTAAGGTTAGAAGGTGGTACCACATAATACACACTAAAATATACTTCGTTCCCTCCCCCCATTTGATCTTCTTAATTAATTAATAAGAACTGTCCTTTTATAAGTTTATACGCCTACGGGAGATGTTTCTAACACTCTTATCTGCAATGGATTTGTCCTGTTTTGTGGCAGAAGCTGCATGCATACACAGGTCAGCCTAAGGTTTGTTGACATAAAGGGCCTCAATGCATACAGAAAGGAGCCATCTCAATCACCTAGCTGGTGATTTCTCCTCCACGTCTCAGACTCAGGAGACTCAACTCCAGGCATGCAAGCATTTGTGGATTTGTAGAGAGATCAACCGAAAGACATTCGTTTCTGACAAATGCCCCTTCTTTTCTGAGGTGGCTGGGACCTCTTGTGAGGATACTGCCTGCAGTATCTGTGGTTTCTCTAAGACAAAGTAGCCCATCGTCAGGCCTCAGATCATTTCTGTGAGTCTCAGGGATGCTATTCTATGTGAAAGAGGAGAGGCGGAACAATATTAGCTCTCTACAAACTGCTTGTGGGAGAGGACCATGCTGACAGAAAGGGCCTTGGCAACTATGAATAGTTAAAAAAAAATCATGCATCGATCTTATATGACTCAGAATTTTATGAAATATCTAACCTTTTTTTTCAATCAGGAAATTATTAAAATTAAGCTTTTAAATTGATGTATCTTCCTAAAGAAAAATATCAAAGATAATAGTTTATAAAGTCACACTTTTTAGTACTAGGGATTTAACTGAGAGCCTTGCAAGCACACTGCTGCTAAGCTAGAGCCTCTGGCCTTTTTAAACAGTTTTATTTTGAGCCAGTCGTGCTGGCTCACATTAGTAGGCAAACGTTGAAAAGGTTGAGTCAGGAGGATTACCAGTTTGAGGTCAACCTGGCTTATATCTTTTTAATAATGCAAGATTTTGAGATAGGGTCTTGCCATATATTTTCCCAGCTGGCTTCAAACTCATCGTCACTCACTGCCTCAGACTCTGGAGTAACTGAGATTATAGGCACTTGTCACCAGGCCTACTTAAAATCCCAAATTCTTCACTCAATTTTTAAATATAGGATGATCTCATAACATCCTGGGAAGTAGAAAACTAAAATCATAATGATTCTGTTTTATTTGTACATGATAATTTAATGAAAACTTTTTATTTTTGAAAAAAAAATCTCAAACTAATATGATCTTGGCCAAACAGGTAAACATATCAAATCTAAGGCTTTTCATCCAATCACAGATAACCAGGTTTTGCTCTGTGATCTCAATGTGTACATGTTACCTAAGCCCCGGTGCAGACTGTGGGGTTAATGGGAGGTAGACTTTACAGTGGACATGTATTCTGTAGATTCTGTGAGCACAGGACATTGTAAATAGACATCCCACTAAAATGGCTAAGGATAAGATCTCTAGGAGCACTTAAAAGTGTACCAGTTCCATGAAGCTTCACAGGCTGACTCTACCCTGCAGCGCACTCACACTGGCTGGGATTATAATTTCTCAGATGCAAACAGAGGCTCCCACTCTTCATTCTGTCTCTCCTTTGGGGTATGGCAGAACACTGGTTACAGAAATGGATACCTAACCAATATTTTCATTAAATTATAATGTGCCTTTGTTCACATCAGACTCATACTGTTTTTAGAAGCCACTGAATTAAACATTTTCAATTTATGGGTGACTTTTTTCTCCATAAAACGTTCTTTCCCATGAAAAAATTTGGTAGGTTCCTGTTTTCTTCCTACCTATCTCTGTCTCCAGAGCAGTGGCCAAACATTTGAGTTAATGGCTATACACTGTCAGTTTTTCTACCCATGGGAGTTTGGCTGCCTTCATTGACTGAAGACTATGTAAAAGTATGTCACTAGAATGAATGATTTTTGTTCTTCTGTTTATTTAGACAAAATTCATATTAAATTTATATTATATGCTGAGTAATTGATTACATTTCTAAAACCAAGTATATTTGTATACATAAGCGACTACAAAACTATATATATATGAAACTTTCTTAGGTATGTTCAGAAGAATCAATTTGAATAATTATGAGTTTTAGTTTTAATGGATGAATATTATAACAAGATGAGTGGCCTAACAATACTTTTTTCATCATTAATCATTGGATCTTATTGTTAATCACAGAAATATTTTAAAACAATTATTAAATAATTTGATACAATTTCTTTTCTTTATAGTTTTGAGCATACTTTTAAAAAATGCAAGTCTACACTAAAGGAAACATTCACATCCTACTTTTCTTAGACCATTTCAGACAAGAGTCTGTTCTCAGGATTTCTGACTCAGGTCTAGCTCTAAAGTCAGCAAGATGAGATGCTACCTACCCAACACTTCTTGCACTTAATTCATTACACACCCACGAGATCCCAGAATACAGGCACCCTCTCACTTACTGCTTGGTAACCAAAGCAACAGGAACCAGTCTGCGAAATACAACAATCGTCTTCAGGTGTGTGGAGAAATCCAAGCAGCCCGCGACACTTATCTGGTTGTCTGTTGAGCCCTGGATATGCCATTGACCCTTACCACAAAGACACTGCTTCCTCTGGGAAGTTGAAGTTAAATCATTTTGAGTGGCAAAGTCAGGATTTGAACTCAGTTCCTCGGGCTTTGCTGATGGTACTATTCTATGTGGTTTCCCTGTGTTGTTTCAGAGCCAAGGACAGCTATAGATTTAACTATAACTATAAGTTATTATTTATCACATTTTTCAATAATAGTCTTAAAAATACAATCATCACGATATAAGCCTGATGGTAAATTACTAAACTACTCAGTACAACATGCCACTTCTATAATTTCATGGTCCAGTGTTGGCTTTTGTTTTTTTTTTTTTTGGGTGGGGGGTAGTTTCCATCATTTTATAGCTATTTTTTGACACCTGTAAGTTTCTTGAAATGTAGTTAATATTAAGCATATACTCTCACAACCTAATGGCTTTGAACAAATACACATTAAAACACCCTTCACTTGAAAATATGGTGATGTAAAGATCCCTTACATTTACATATGCCACGCAGACAAGTAAAATCAATGACATGGAATACCTATGTAATAAAGTAATTGCTTTAGAAATGTGTGTGATAATTGCAAATCAGCTGAATAATTCATTACTAAAATTATTGGTAATGAACGTTCATTTAGCACGATTATCTCATGTGTGGGAATATGCTGATGTACAGTGATTTACAGTAAACTTTAAGGATGAACATTTTATTTTTAGACAATTGCATGTTCATTAAATACGAGAAAGTGATGACAAAACAGGTTTCAACGATGCATCCAGTCTGCAACAGTGGTGTTGCAGATGCGCACGGGTCAGCAATGCATACAGGCTGCAGCAGTGGAGGTGCAGCCGCACATGGGTTTGGAGCTATATTAAATGTGGCCTATAAATCACATGTAAATATGTGTGTGCGTGTGACATCACACAGGGCTGTCCAGCAGAGGGCTCCTTTGAAACGGTCGTGAGAAATGAGTCCACAGTTCAAAGTGGAACCAACATGGTCCTGTGAATAAACTCCACTGAGGCTTAGAAAAGGGTCAATTCCAAACTAGCCAGTGGCTTCACAGTCTACCCAGAGACTGAGATGTATACACTTACAAGCAGATAAGAGGCTTCTGGGATACTTGCCTATGAAAAAATAAAATACTTTAAGGCCAGATATTCCCTATAATGAGATGCAGGCAAAATGGGTGCCTACAAGCTGTATATCTAGACGTTACATTTAATTATACTTATATAGCAATACAAAGAAAATTTATAAAAAATATTAAAAGGAAACCATTTTTTCCCCAAAGGAATATAGTCCATTATGCTTTTTATAAAAAGCTAAATACCTTCTCCCATTTCACTAGAAACTATAGTTGACATTGAAAGATAAAGCACATTTGTCCAACTGAGGGTGTCTGGGAGTTCTTTGGATTTTTTTCCCTTATTAATTATCAAGATATATTAAATAAGAATGCTTAAAGTAATTGTATATATATATGGTATATTTTTGTGTTCACGTGTATGTGAATGTGTACATATGGGTAGGAATCTGTCTTGGCTTGTGTTATGTTGACTTGACACAAGCTAGAGTCATCTGAAAGCAGGGAACATCAATTGGGAAAATGCCTCTCTAAGACCCAGCTACAGGTTATTTTCTCAATTTGTAATTGATGGGGGAGGACCCAATCCACTGTATGTGATGCCATTCCTGGTGTGGTAATCCTGGGATCTAAAAGAGAGCAGGCAGAGCAAGGCAGTCCAGTAAGGAACAATCCATGTAAGCAGCACTCGGCCTCCTCCATGGCCTCTGCATCAGCTCCTGCCTCTAGGTTCCTGCCCTGTTTGAGTTCCTGTCCTGACTTTCTTCAATGATGAAAAGTGATCTGGAAGTGAAAGCCAAATAAACAATTCCCTCTCTAATTTGCTTTTTGGCCTTGGTGTCTCTTCATAGCAATAGAAATACAAACTGGGACAGAATTCCCGTGAAGCTGCATGCATGTGAAAGCCAGAGACTGAGGGCTGATATCTTCCTCAGCTTCTTCCATATTCGTTTATGAGGCATGGTCCCTCACTAGATCTGGAGCTCATTGATTTGGCTAGCCATTAGTCTCTAGGGATCTCCTGTGTCTGTCTCATCCAGCACTGGAGTCACAGACACCCACTGTTAAACCCAGATTTTTACATGGGGGATGGGGATGTGAACTTTAGGCCTCATGGCTGCATGTCAAGCATTTTACTGACTGAGCCATCTTTCCATCCACAGATCTCTTAATTTTTAAAAGATATAACTTTACGTGTTCTTAAAACAAAATTTTGACAGGTAGCACCACATTTTATAATGGGTAGCATTAAAAATGCTACATCTTGCATCAAGTGAGTGACATCGTTTTTATGAAGGAAGGCTAAACTGTGTAACAAATCAAAAACTAGTTTCCCCTCCACTGGGATGACTAACAAGTAAGAGAATAATTAACAACTGTTAAGGTTGATAGAGAGTTGCTCAAGCTGATTCCTCCTTCGGCTTCATCTTAAAGTTTACACTTAATTTTAATAAATGGATACATCATTTCCACTTACTGAGGAAAGGTGAAATTCAGATCCCTAAAGAAGATACTGACATTTATAAAACAAAGGTAAGCACTAACAAATCTTTAAAATAACAGTCTGAAATCCTCTGTAATCACTAAGGTGACAGGTGTTCATGTCATGCAATCATAAATCAAACACTCTAGATTTAAGACATAGGATTACTTTGCTCCCAAGTTGGCAGCCATTCCAATACTTGAATTGCATGAAACAAAACAAGAAAAATATTTATTGGCCTTTCTGTAAGAAGTAGTGCATCCTATCTTCCTGTTGAATGGGATGTCTATATCACTCCCTCCAATGCTCAAGGAACATTGCAGGAGAGTGAGGGAAGAGCATAAGAGCTGGAAGATGGAGAACTATTGTAAATCATTGATGCCTAGACAGGACACAGAGTTTGAACTCATGAACTCAGGACAACTGTGGTTATGTGCACAGGACCTGCTTAAGACCGCTCCTGTCATCATTCCATCTTGAACAGGAGTGGAGCTTAGGAGAACCCACCTTCTCTAAAGACCCATGGCTACAGGCAAGATGCAGCCAGGGGATGGTAGTTGCTCATATTCTAGTAAATAAGCCCCATATATATGCTCATGTAAAAAAACCTCAGTAGACTCAGTGATTCATAAAAATAAAAGAAACAAAGAGCAAACCCAAACACTTGCTTAAAGGACATGAAAATAGAAAGGAAATCTACTGGGAGGAAGGTGTTTAGTCAAGCTGTGAGGGGATTCAGGGTGGAAAGTGGAGGTGAATATGACTGGGATATTTTATATTCACCTGTGGTATTATACATGAATGAATAAATAAAATAGGACATTTTATAATAATGATGATGATGATGATGATGATGATGATGATGATGATGATGATGAT
>JADRCD010123293.1:4407-14540 GCA_019843815.1 Montemys delectorum
AGGAAGGAAGGAAGGAAGGAAGGAAGGAAGGAAGGAAGGAAGGAAGGAAGGGAGGGAGGGAGGAAGGGAGAAGAAAGGAAAAGAGAGGGAGGAAGGAAGGAGAAAGGAAGAAGGAAGAAAGGAGGAGGAAGGGACAGAGGAAGGGAGGGAGGAAGGAAGGAAGAGGGAGGAAGGAAAGAAGAGGGAGGGAGGGAGGAAGAGGGAAGGAGGAGGAAAAAAGAAGGAAGGAAGAGAGAGGGAGACAAGGAGAAAGGGAGGGAGTGAAGGGGGAGGGAGGGAGGGAAGAAAGACGGAAGGAAGAGGGAGAGAGACAAGGAGTCGGGGAGGGAGGGAAGGAGAGAAGGAGGGAAGGTGGAAAGAAGGAAGGGAGGGGAGGGAGGGAAGGAGGAGGAAAGAAAGAAGGAAGGAAGGAAGGTAGAGGGAGGGAGACAAGGAGACAGGGAGGGCAGAAAGGAAGGAGGGAGGAGGAAAGAAAGAAGGAAGGAAGAGGGAGGGAGGGAGGAAATAAGGAAGGAGGAAGGAAATAAGGAAGGAAGGAAATGAAGAAGAGGAAAAAGAGAGGGCAGAGAAAGAGGAAAGGAAGGAAGAGGTGGAAAGAGAGGGCAGAGAAGCAGAATGAGGAAGAGGTAAAGACAGAGGTTGATAGATACTGAGAGCTGAAATGATCCAGCCGTGCTAAATGCCACATGAGGGCTTTGTGAAAGATCACCAACATACACTAGGATTACATCTGTCCAGCAAGTGGACATAGTGAGCCACAGCCCTGGGCTTCAGACCATGTGCATTATTTACACAATAGAAGCCAGCCAGGTATAGCTATTAAAGAGCTCGGGGTCTGGCTATCTCAGCATGTGGAAGTATGTGCAGCTTCACATGGGCGTCATGTCGACTAGGTAAGTGGAGTGCATGGAGCTGCACCCCAGCTCACACAGTGTGCTGTCACCACTTACTGAAGGTGGTGACACAGCAAAGCCCTCTATGGCCATCTGGTGAGAGTTAACAATGCCAAAAGAACACTCAGTCACAGCAGATGGGTCTCAACCACCGGTCGCTTATTATGCAAGGTTGGTACCATCTGCAACACAGAGGGTTCCATGATCTGCCAAGAAACCCACAGTAATAAGGACACTGTCATTCCTGTGCCTCCCCACACCTCCCTAGCCTGCTCTGAGTTGCTTTCTTAGGACCTAGATTAAAAGACACATGCACACACACACATACACAGAGGCACACACACATATACACACACTCACACACACAGAGGCACACATACATATGTACATAAACACATGCATACATATACTCACAAACATGTACACACATGTACACACATGCACAAATATACACATGTATACACACAACACATACACACATGCAAACATATACCCACACATATACACATACACACACTCACAAACATGTACACATGTGCACACACATACACACACATACACATAGACACACACTCACAAACGTACACATACATACACAACACACATACACACAGTGACAAGCTGTGTTGTGATTTCAAAATTAACCCCGGAAAGACTGGGACTGAGGAGGGGACAGTGGATCCCTGCCATTTCTCCCCGAGCCTTCCTATCCTGCGTGGGTCACTATTCTCACCCAGGCAGCCTGACAACATGATTGTCCCATCCCTTTAGAACTTCCTCCCTCCCACACGTTTGGTCCTGGAGGTGTTAGAAGCTGTGTATAGTTAATATTGAATGTCAACTTGGCAAGCTCTAAAATCACCTACAAACAAGCCCCCATGACTGTGAGGGGTTATGGACTGGGCTGAAGTAGGAAAACGCACCCTGAATATGGGTGTCATCCCAGGGCTTGAGTCCCAAATGGATAGAAAGGAAAAAGGCAGCATTCCTCTAGCTTTTCCCTGATTGTGGATGAGGGTGTGAACAGCTGCCTCATCCTCTTGCCTCCATGACTTCCCCACCCTGACACACTGTATCCAATCTCAAACACAAAACAAACCCTTCCTTCTGTGCCTTTTGTTAGCCACAGCAATGGGAAAAGAACTGACACAAGTTGCTACCCATCCCTTGTTTTCCATAGTGTACCCCTCTCTGGCTACTTCCCAGCTCCCTACTTGAGGCTGTTCACTAGAACCTCCCTGAAGCCCATTTAGGCACTCCCAACTGAACTGGGCCAGACCACCAGGTGCCCATCGTTGCAGGATCTGGCCAACTCACCCCAGGGCCCAGGGTCCTGCATATGCTGCCTTAATGGCATCCACAACCATTTTATACATGCTGAGCTGATGTCTTCTCTCAGCTGTTTTCAAAACCATCCTCTACTGTGTATCTAGTATGTCCCAATTACCACACCCAACATCACAGATATATTTTCCTAGTGAATCCACATTACCCTAGTAAGTAGATTTCATTGCCATGTTCTGTTTATAGATGAGGGCTCCAAAGCATAGATGAGGGCTCCGAAGCTCATGGCCAAGATCTCACAGACAATAAAGGCCGTGCTTCTCTATGGGAGTAACTACAAATCTCCAGCCCGATTTTCATCGAGTGTACCTTCTTACCCTGGCTCAATAGCTCATGGTCCTGGTTTGCATTGCCATCTCAAGAAGCAGGTCTGTATCATGCACCTGAAGCACTCCAATTGATTGCCTGATGGTCAGTTTCCACATACCTAAAGATTGGGGACCATTTGTCTTCTTTGGCATAATAGAGTAAACAATCTATTTAAAACATATGTCGAGGGCTGGAGAGATGGTTTGGTAGTTAAGAGCCCTAGCTGCTGTTCCAGAGTTTGGTTTACAGCATCGACATAGCAGCTGACAACGATCTGTAACTCCAGTTTGAAGGGATCTGATGCCCTCTTCTGGCCTCAGCACGTAAACATGTGTATTTAAACACACATAAACGTATACATAGACATGTAGTCAGGCAAAATATCCACACATATACAATAATAAAGTAATCATAAGGGTAAAAAACTTCATGTCCCCTTGGAACCTCTGAGTGAGACTTTACAGTGAAAGTCTTTGCAGGTGTAACTGCTTAGGATCCTAAGACAAGATATCCTTGTTTCAGAATGAGCCAGGGGGGCTGGTATAAGAGATGAGGGTGCCAAGAGACATTAATGAGAAGGATGTTCAAAGAAGAGGCAGAAACTAGAGTGAAGGGGACAGTTCTAATGCTAAGGTCCTGTTCCCCAATTGGTTCATGACTTGTAAGTAAAGAAAGCTGGGGGCCAATTGGAAGGTGGATTCTGGGTCCCAGAAGGAAAAGGCAGACACAAGGGAGGAGAGAGAAGTTTTCTGCCATGTTTTGGAGGAAGAAGAATGCAGCAACCATGTAAAGTCTCAGGGCAGGGGAAGCTAGGGCCTGTGGCCACCACTACAGGCAGGTGGCCAGGGATGCTTGGCAGGGGCTGGTTGGGACTGACCACTGAGTTTAGGGCAGGTGGAGAGATGGAGGTAATAAATTGGTAAGGGCATGCTTTTCCAGGCGGGAGTTATCAGCACTCAGCAACTGTGCCAAGAAGGCAAGTTGTAAAGGAACAAACTGTGTGTGTGTGTGTGTGTGTGTGTGTGTGTGTGTGTGTGTGTTTTGTCCAAGGATTCAAAGGAAGCCAGGTGGGGGCTGGTAGCTCTGCAGATCCCAGAGCAAAAGACAATAGCAAAAAAGTGCATGCTACACTAGAGTGATTCTGTCACAAGCTGGTACCATCTGGGAGAGGCGTAAACATTCTTCCCTAACATGCCAGAGTGGGGCATTGGACCTGCAGGCCTCTCAGATGCACAGTTATGCTTTCTAGAATGTTCTTTCTCTTATATGTGTGTGGGTGTGTATGTGCATGTGTGTGAGAGAGAGAAAGAGAGAGAGAACAGATTCTTTCTCCTGATAACTTGTCTCCTTGGATACTAAATACAGCTGGATTAAGCCTTCTGAAGACTAGAGCCTGATCTGAACCCTCATAAACACACTTTCTGACTCGAGGCAAGCTTTTGGGCAAAAAGGGTAACTCAGGCTAAGGAAAACATCTACAATTGATTAACTCTTTCTTCTTGGGAAATGGTGTCCTTCAAGCATGCATAGCCATGACCATCATCCGATAAGTGCAAATCTGAGTCTTGAGACTCTTAAGATGAGAGCTCTCATAGGAGAATAGAGTGGGCAGGTTCACAAGACCCTCACCTGAGATCCCAACCACTATGCTACTCTGTCCCCCTGCCAGATAAGTGGAATCCTGCCCCAGCATCATGTGGTCTAGGGAGATGGTAGAGCAAGCAGAGGGCAGCTGAGTCCTTGAAGGAGCTCCTCTTTGCAGTTTTCATGACGTCACCTTCCATGCTCAGATGAGACTTCTTTAGTGATGCAGTTGTTTTGAGAGGTCACCCACTCTTTTGTAAGTAACTCCTCATCCATATTTCGGGAAGTAATCTCAATAAACTCATAGTTCACCAAGATAGACCTGTACGACTCTCTGTCATGGGTACTCTATCTAGGGACAACAGATGTTCCTTCCTCTCTCCCAAGAAAAAGTCACACAGCAAGTGTTCAGTGTCCAAGTTTATCCCCTGATTCATCCATGCACCCCCAACCCCAGTCTGTCCTAAGGGCTAAGGGAAGAAGGAAAGGCAGACAGAACCCATCCCTCTGCAGCCATCCTAGAGATTTCCACCTAGAGAGACTGGTTGGACACACAGTGTCCAGAACCACAGGCACTTGCCTGATAGTCAAATCAAGGGCCATCAGGCACCTGGTTAGAGCTGATACCACAGAAGCATTCAACATTCAGGGGAAGTATTAGTGAGCAGTATCCAGAGTGGCAGAGTGTAGTAGGTATTTTAGGTTTCCTGAAATGGAGGCACTGTTCATTTATGGTTCAACTATTACCACCAAGCAATATCTGTGTGTGGTGGTTTGAATACACTTGGCCCAGGGAATAGCACTATTAGGAGGTATGGCCTTGTTGAAGTAGGCACGGCCTTGTTGGAGTGGGTGTAGCCTTGTCAGAGTGGGTGTGTCATTGTGGGAGTGGGCAATGAGACCCTCCTCCTAACTAATTGGGAGCTAGTCTTCTAGTGGCCTTCAGATGAAGATGTAGAACTCTCAGCTCCTCCTGCACAATGCCTGCCTGGTTGCTGCTGTGCTCCCACCTTGATGATACTGGATTGAACCTCTGAACCTGTAAGCTAGCCTCAATTAAATGTTGTCCTTTGTAAGAGTTGCCTTGGCCATGGTGTCTGTTCACAGCAGTAAAACCCTAAGATAACCAGGATAGGGGTGCCCTACTAAACACAAGCTGTAAGGGGGTTGGTGATTTAATTTTATAATCCTTTGTGACTTCTGTAAGAGGAAAAGCAAACATATTAATCAAAGCCAGTCACACATAGTGGCTCAAGCCTGTGACTATTGTAGGCAGGAGGCTAATACAGGAGGGTTGTCATGAATTGGAGGCCAGCATGAAATAGAAAGTAAAACAGTGTCTGGGCAGAAGGGGAAGCTCTCTTGGGATGACCTATGTCCTAGTTTCCCTTCTGCTGTTGTGATGAAATACTCTGAACAGAAACAACTTGAGGAGGAAAGTATTAACTCTAGGTACTTTGACTTTCAGGTCTTAGGCCATCCTTGAGAGAAATTAGGCAGGAATTTAACACAGGAACCATGAAGAAATGATGTTTGCTGTCTCATCACTCACTGGTTCAGGTTTAGCCAGCTTTCTTCTACAACCTAGGATCACCTGCCCACAACCAGCACTATTGGGCCTAGATCCTCCTGTACCAATTAACAAGCAAGACACCCACGACACACAGACATGCCCACAGGCCAGTCTGGTCTAGGAGATTTCTCAGTCAAGACTTTCCTTTCAGATAACCCTAGGCTGTGTCAAGTTGGACAAAGAACATAGTCCTAAATCAGGCAACTGTAGATCTGTTTTGTTTTGTTTTCACTATAGAAAGAACATTTCAAGATCAAGGAGCCAGCCACCAACTGTGGAAGATACTAAAGTTGTAGCTGGTAGCTCACAGCTGGCTCAGTGCTGCTGGTAAAGAACCAGGACCCCATACCCACAGAAGAGCCCAGCATGGCAGCAGGCATCAGTAACCCCAGCACTAGGATAGGGCAGACACAAACAATCCCAGGGCTCACTGCCAGCCAACCTAGCCAAAACATCGGGCTCTATATTTACTGAGAGATCCTGTCAAAAAGAGAAGGTGGGAAGCCACCTGAGGAAGACACTCTGACAACAGCCTCAGGCTTCCACATGCTACATGGGTAAGCATACCTATGCATGCAAACATACATGGCACACACATACCTCAACTGCAAAAAAAGAGAACCAAACATCCAAGCCTATTTCTAAACTGACTCTTAAGAAGAGACACTAAGGTAAAATTTTAAATATGAGTTATTTTCAATGTTGGCAAAAAAAATTTTCAAGTATAGATACAGAACAGGCCCTTGCTCATTGCTGCTTGTAGTACAAGGACAGTGTCTGAGGAAAGTGTATCTGTGTGTATTTAAGATGTACAGATTGGCACTGTTTAAACTGTTGAAATCCTGTTTAATGATATATCTGATGAGGATGGTGTTAGCATTTTGTCTAAGCTCCACCCCACAGTTACCTGGCAATAGCCAGGTATGCCTGACTCACTATAAAAGGGGCTGCTTGCCCCCTCTGCTCTCTCTTGCTCTTGTCTTCCTGCTCCTGCTCTGTCCCCTTGCCCCTTCTCACCTCTCTCTCCACATGCTCATGCTGGCCTCTACTTCTCTTCTCTCTCTCTCTCTCTCTCTCTCTCTCTCTCTCTCTCTCTCTCTCTCTCTCTCTCTCTCTCTCTGCCTTTCTCGGCCTCTACTACCCTCTCAATTCCCCTCCCTGAATAAACTCTATTCTATACTATACCATCATCTCTCAGAGGGAAAGGGATGCCTCAGCATGGACCAGCTGAGACATCCCCTTCCCTACACCTCACCACACATCTACCAAAACATATCCCCTCTCTCTTTGTCTCTTTATAAACACATCAGATGGGGAAATGGTTCTGAAGTTAAGAGCACTGGCTGTTCTCCCAGAGGTTGTGAGTTCAATTCCCAGCAACTACATGGTGGCTCACAACATTCTATAATGAGGTCTGATGCCTTCTCCTGGAATGGAGGGATACATGTAGGCAGAACACTGTCTACACAGTAAATAAATAAATCTATAAAATAAAATAAAACAAAAGAAAAGAAAAGAAATGTACCTGCTTGTCAGGCCCTGCACTGCTCACCACACTGATGGGTGGGCACCTGGCTGTGGGAACCCACAAGATCCAAATCCACAGGGGTGGGAGGAGGCAGTACCATGAGTTCTCAGTCTTGGACATCCTAGACACTGCTGGATCTCATAGAAGAGCTGAGAACGAAATGGGGACCCTGGGGGAAGCTCAGTCAACCCCGGGGCCAAAGGGAGAAAGGGGCGGGGAGAAAAGGGGGCACCCAGTGGTTCCCACCCAACGTGGCACGAGAGTCCTTGGTCTGGTCTCACAGCTGGAAACACTGGAAAACCTTCCTGCGGGAGATTAGACATGGCTCTTTAGGGGAAGGCCTAAGCCATTGCTCTAGCATGGTGAGTCTAGAGGAAAGGAGGCAGTCCACACATGGAGAGAGGAGGAAGAGAGGAGTAGAGAGGGAGCAAGAGGTGAGAGTAAAGACAAGAAAAGAGCAAGAAGTTAAGAGAGAGAGAAGAGGGGTCAAGCAGCCCCTTTTATAGTGGGCTGGGCTATCTTTCTGTTTCCAGGTAACTGTGGGGCAGGGCATACCTGGCTATGATCAGGTGACTACGGGGGTGGAATCCAGCCAGAATATGGAGAACTTGGGGCATTGTCTAGCCACAGGATAATGAAGTGAGGGCTCGTGGTGTCAGCAGCCTAATGACTCAGGGCATAGCTTTACTGTTCTGTCCCTTGTAGAATTTTCTACTAGGTCTCCAGAGTAAGCCTTGCTCAACCAGAACACAGACTGCCTTTTACAGTCCAACATCTGCTGTAGAATCCAAGTGTGTTCTTACAGCCTGCAAGGCCAGAACTTGGAAAGAAAAGATAAAGGATCAGCAACAAGCTATAGAAATGGCTCGGGCCCCACTCAATGGCTGCTTCTCCAGGAGACCCAGGTCCAGTTCCTAGCACCCACATAATGATTCACACCAGTCTGTACTTCCAGTAACAGGAATCCGAGGTCCTCTTCTGGCATCCATCGTACCAGGCATATATGTGGTACACAAACATGTGTTTGGGTAAAACACCTATACAAATAAAAACAAATAAATCTTAAACAGTTTGTAACCTTTTATAAAATAAAAGGCCAAGCCATCAAGCTGGGTGGTGATGGTGCACACCTTTAATCCCAGCACTCAAGAGACAGGTAGACAGATCTCTGTCTGTACAAATACTCCTAGCAACCTGTGAACAACCTACAGCCTCTACTGCACTTAGCTATGCACCTACCAGCTTTGTTCTCTGACTCAAACACACCCAGAAACACATTCCTACCTCCTCCCTGCCAGAATTACAGAAAAAGGACCACATGGCCTAGACTAGGTTAAAGTACTTGCCTCTGAGTGAACTGTTAGACATGTTCCCTACTCTAAGTCTTATGCCTATGTAAAAGTGGATGCACATAAGATTAAAATCAAAAATATCTTGGGAATGGAGCAAAAGTGTACATAAACCTGCCAATCAAAATAGAACCTCTTGTGCCATACCCTTAGCAGCCAGACTCCTCAAGCACAAAGCATAGCTCTTCCTGACCTGACCTATCAGTCCACTCCTGCTACTTTGCAATCCTGAATCATCCTTGGATACATCCATCCCAGATCCCTAGTCCCCACTGACCAGCAGCAACAAGCACATGTTCATAATCAGAGCCTTGTGCCACATCTCTGTGTGTGGTCCAATTCTCACTTCCTAAGATCACTGTCATTTGCATTTCACATGTGGAGAGCAAACTCCTTCCTACAACATATGGTTGAGGACATGCAGAAAATAAGTAAAACAAAAGATGAACACTAGATAAACAATAAAATAAAATAAATAAGATAGATAGATAGATAGATAGATAGATAGATAGATAGATAGATAGACAGACAGACAGATAAGGGACATAAAAGAAAGCCAGGCTCTACCTACAAAGCTCTGTCCTCAGTGCTGTAACTGCCATTTCAACTACTACCATGGAACAAGACAAACCAGAATTCAGACATATTTTTACATCACTAATTTTTTTTTCAAGACAGGGTTTCTCTGTGTAGCCCTGGCTGTCCTGGAACTCACTTTGTAGACCAGGCTGGCCTGGAACTCAGAAATCTGCCTGCCTCTGCCTCCCAAGTGCTGGGATTAAAGGAGTGTGCCACCACTGCCTGCCACATCATTAGATTTTTAAATCACACTCTGAGAAATCTTTTTCTGAGAAAATACTAGATGCTTGCTGTGAGAGGCACTTCACTAGCTAGAGAAGGTACTCTTTCTTGTGAGTTTGGAGCATGCAGGTGGCTCGTCAGAGGTCATTTAACAACCTTGATGATACAGCTGAGGAGGACAACGTCAGAAACCACTGTTAAGACCGCTGCAGTCTGTGAGACACAGCCAGCAAAGCTGCTACCCAGTTAGCTGGTAGGACAACGATATTCTAGTCACCAGGGTTATTTTAAGATCAGTTCTGTGACCCCTTTGAAACACTCCAGAGCTGAGGTACTGGGTGCACTACACATGCTTGAGAAATGCTTAAAGGACAATACTGCTGTTCCAAACAAGCTCTCGGATGGCACCTATGGAGGAGTCTGTGATGCTGAGAAGAGGCATGGGTTCCTCGAGAACATGCCCTGTTGGCAAGCATTTTCACAATTCCGTGTTCATAAAACAACTAAGGGTGGGAAGCTCCAACTTACTTCTTCCCTCCAGAGTCAGGAGCCTGAAGGCTCATCCCAGCCACCAATGGGAACAGGAGCTTTCCTGTGCCCACTGGAACAGAAAGCCTTTGTTGCAGGAATTAACACCCCCACTGGGAGCTACTTTGCTGATGGCAATGGTGTTGCCATAGTTACCAGGCTTGCCCTCCACAGTGGGTCCCTAAACCTTGACAAAAAAAAAAAAAAAAAACAGTGAAAAAAGA
>JADRCD010123310.1:0-17717 GCA_019843815.1 Montemys delectorum
TATTAGTGTGTTTGCATGTATATGTCTGTGTGAGTGTGTCTATCTGTTGTGTGTGAATGTATTTTCCTGCATGGGGGTGACTCTGTGTGAATGAATGATGGCTTTCAAGTATGTATCTGTTTGCATGTAAGTATGTGAATGAATTGCTGTCTATTGTGTGTGTGGCTATACATAAGAGTGTGTATGTGAGTGTGTATCTCTATGTGTGTGAGTGTGTGTGTGTCTGTCTGTCTGTGTGGCTGTGTGTGAGTGTGCCTCTGTGTGTGAGTGCATCTGTCTGTATGTGAGTGAGTCTGTCTGTATGTGCGTGTGTGTATGTGTGGCCATGTGTATAAGTGTTTGTCTCTGTACTTATGGATCTTTGTTTACTATGTGCCTGTGGATGTAAATGAACCTCACACACAGGTGTGCCTCTAGAGGTGTATAACTGCAGCCCCTGTGCTTGTGGGTTTGGGGACACCTGCTTTTCATGCTTGGCATCTCTCTTGGGCTCACAGGTGCTTCGCTGGATCCCAGGAAGGGCTAAAAACTTCTTTGAGGTCCCCTTCTTGATGGGAGGAATTGAAGGGCTCCCCTGCTTTGTGATGTCAGTTTGGAAGTGTGAGGTGCTCTGGTGGGGGACATGAATACGATGTTGTGCGGCCTCCATTTGGCATGGACTTTACTTTTTTAAGATTTTAAAAAAAGATTATATATATTTAATTTCTCAAATTTTAATTTAATATGTTTAAGTGTTTTGCCTGGATGTATGCCTGTGGTTTCTGGGTGTGTGTTTGTGTGGTGCTCATGTGCAAAGATGCACACTTGTGTGCTTGTGGGGTCAGCCTCGGGTATTATTCTTCAGGACACTGTCTATCTTATTTTTGAGACAGGGTCTCTCACTGGCCTTTTACAGTTCATGGGTTTGTCTGGGCTGTCTGGCTGGCACGTATCCACCTGTCTCTGGCTCCCAGAGCTGGGATTAGAAATGAATGTCACAACACTTGGTTTTTTTACATGGGTTCTGGGATCAAATTCTGGCCTTCACGCTTCTATGGCCAGCACTTTACTAAGCCATCTCCCCAGCTCCAGGAATGACTAACTTATGGGTTTCAGCAGCATCGGTCTGCAGATGCAACCACTGAGTCATCCTGCCAAGTGTCCTCAGCTGGAGTGCAACTGTGAAACACACCAGTGCATGTATGTGGATGTGTAACCATGCACATATGTGACTGTGCACATGCCATGCTTTGTGTATGTGAGTGCCAGGCAGTACATGTGCTTGTGTGTGCATGCTCTGGGGAGGGGTGTGTGTGCACTGATGTGTGTGGCATGCTTTGAGTGTATATGCATGCATGGGAAGCTTATAGATTGTTTTGCATGCCTTGTATGTACATGCATGAGGGTGCATGTGCCCGTGTTTGTGTGCTTTGAATGTGTGCAAACATGAGGGTGAGTATTCATGAGTTTGCATGTGCTTGTACATGTGAACCTTTTCAATGCATGCATGTGTGTGTGTGTATTTGAGTGTGTGCATGCTCCGGGCATGCACATTTGAAATTGTGCACAAGCATGACTGTGTGTGCATGTGTGGATGTGTGCGTACTTTTGATGTGTATGCTTGGATGGGATGAATGCTCTGAGCGTGTCCATGCCTGAGTGTGTTTGCAAGCGTGTGTTTGTTTGGGTGTGTGCACTGTGAGCTTGTCAGTGCAGGACATGCATGCACCTTTTTAACAGTATTTCCCCAGGGTGCTTCTGCCTTCTGCACCCACCTTCACCTCCCATTGGATGGTGGCTGCAGCCTGCATGGGGCAGGGCAGCTGCCAACTGGCCCTGGGAGGAGCCCTGTTTGGATGTGTGTGTGTGTGTTAGGACTGGCAGCCTGGCACAAGTCACCGGCCAAATTAACTCAAGTTTCCTTTGGGGAAAAAATGTAATCAGCTATTTCATTTGGGTCCATTTTAGCAAATTAACTTGTCTAGTATTTCCTTCTTATTTGTTTTATTGGGCAGAGGAGGGGATGTGAAAATAGGAGAGGCTCAGCAGGGACCAGCGCCCGGCTGGGACAGCTGCTGGAGGAAGCTTCCCCTGGGGGTGGGGTGTCTGAGAGATGGGCCGTGGAGGAAAGTAGAGCCTTGGCAGCAGGTGGGGGCTCATGGGGCCTTGGACCTGCTTGGGACGTGGGGCAGAGCCTACACTGGAGGGGAGACTTCAACAGTAATGGGTGACCCACTTGCAGAGCGAGTGAGAGGATAAGGCCAGATGAGACCTCCTGGGACACATCGACTCCTGGCCAGAAGGAATTAGCCCAGAAGATTCCGTCAGGGCCACTGTGTACGTCTGACCACACTCCACGGCACTGAGGGCACTCAGGCCTGCCTTCCTCAGCCTTTTCATCTCCCTCCTTCCCTCCATTCATTCATTCATTCGTTCAATTTAGAGACAGGGTCTCAATGTAGCCCAGGCTGACTGGCCTCCAACTTGCTGCGGAGTCCAAGATGACCTTGAACTTGTGATCCTCTTGACTCCACCCTGACTGATGAGGTTACGTCATGTCCTAGCACACGTGGCTTATATAGGGCAGGGAGTGGATCCTAGGGCTTCCTGCGTGCTAGACAAGCACTGTGCCAAGAGAGTTCCAGCCCCAGACTGTCCCCAGTCCCTTCTCCCTCTTTGCTTCCTCTCCTTTCTTCTCTTTCCTCCTTTCCTCCCTCCCGTTTCCTCTTTATTCCTCTTTTCTTCTTCCCTTTCCTTTCCTTCCTCATTCCTTCCTTCTCTCCCCATACTTCCTGCCTTTTCTTTTTCCACGTTTTGTGTCTCACTGCGTCCTCCAGGTTGGCCTTGAACTCATGACCCTCACACGTGAGCATCAGCTGGATTCCAGGTGTGCACCACCCCACCGCAGGCATCAGCTGTGGACATCAATGGCCTGTGCGACCCTCGAGCTTTATTCATGGACAGAAAGCAATAGGAACGTCTCGGAGCATGTACGGCAGCTGGCAGGGGAGTGTCGCTGAGTGTATGTTGTTGTCTGTCCATTTCACAGTTGGGAATGTGACCTCTGGGATGTCACAGACGACAGCTGCCTGACTGTGCTGGTCCCTGTTGATTCCCTCCCATTTCCACACCCCCCTCCTGTGTGTGTTGGGACTGGCAGCCAGGCAACAAGTCACTGGCCAAATTAACTCAAGTTTCCTTTGGGGAAAAATGTAATCAGCTATTTCATTTGGGTCTATTTTAGCAAATTAACTCATCCAGTATTTTCTCCTTATTTGTTTTAATGGGTAGAGGGTAGGGTGTGGAAACAGGGGGCTCACGCAATGGCCTTGGGGGCAGCCTTCCCAGCTTGCTCCCTCAAGGCGAACCTCCATCTCTATTAGCAAGTTGGAGGAAATACTTCTTTTCTTGGATGACGGGGATCTGACAGCTCGGTCAGTAAAGTGGGGTTGTATAAGCATGAGGACCTGAGTTCAAATCCTGAGCAACCATGTAAAAGCCTGATATGGTGCCTGTAACTCCAATGTTGTAGGGAGGAGAGACAGAACAATCCCTGGGACTTAATGGCCAGCTGGTTCAGGCAATTGGTAAGTCCCAGGTTCAGTGAAAGATCCTGTCTCACGAAATAAGGTGGAGAGCTGAAGAGGCGGCTCAGCAGGCAAACTCGCTGGTGGCAGAAGTTTAATCCCTAGGTCGAATTTGGTAAAGAGAGAGCTAACATCTAAGAGTGGTCCTCTGGCACACATGCAAAATAAATAATAAGGAATAAAATATTACGAAATAATAATAATGTGCAGAGTTACTGAGGGAAACAGCAACATTGACCTCTGGGTTCTGTGCATACAGCCCCGCACACGATTCTTTTTTCTCTCCATGGAGTGTGTGTTGAAAGACTCACTGACAAGAGTCCTGAGAAGCAAGCTGGATCTTGGCTGTTTGACCTGACTCTTTGCCGACATCCAGGGTCTTTATTCCTTGTCCCTCCAGCCAGCCACCTTTGGAAGAAGCAGGAGCCAGGGTGGGTGTGGCCAGATGACCTCCCATGACCTTGTACAGCTCAGTCACTCATCTCTCTCCTCCCACCTCCCATTGAATCTGACTGGAGATTGTCTATTTTTTTTTTCCTACCCACCACCTTTCAACTCAAGTTATGGTTTTATAAATAATATATACTGCGAGCCAGGCTCGGGAAGGACGTTCATTCTGCCCTGAAATATTTATAGCCCAGAGTGTCTGCTTTCTTTGCCTGGGAGTCATTTTTTAGAGTGGCATGCTGAGAGAGAGAGAGAGAGCACATACAAGGCACATCTTTGGCGGCAACACCTGGAGAAGAGTCCTTGCAGGCCAGCTGCCGGCTGATCTATCCTGTGGCCATAGAAGGGACATAGCAGTCGTTCCTGGGGACAGTTCCCTGGCTCAGACCTCTTAAATTGTCTCAGGATGGCTCAGTGACAGACTCAGCGCCGCTGTCCTGGGAATGAATGGGGCTTTCTAGCATGCTCCTGGAATAACAACACAGTGGATCAGGATCTGGGATCTGCCTGGAATCCTTAGTCCTGTCCTGGAATGTGGGTGCTAGAACTTGTACTCTGCAAATGGGGAAAGTGAGGCAAAGAGAAGAAAGAAACACAGAGGGTATACATCACAAGGAAGCAGCAAAACGGCATTTCTTTGTTTGCTTTCTTGCGGGGGTTGAACATTGTGATTGGATACACTTAGTGGCCCTGATGAAATCTTTCATGTATGTATGTATGTATGTATGTATGTATGTATGTATTTTCAGTACCGGGAATTGAATCTAAGGCCTCCTCCATGCCACACAGGTGCTCTACCACTGAACTATGCTTCTATCCCTCCCACTGGGGGATTACAGACAGGTTCTCTATTAAGTCACACTCCAGCCCCTAACTGGGGGATTCTAGGCAGGGGCTCGCCCACTGAGCCACGCCCCCAGCCCCTCCCTGGGGGATTCTAGGCTGGGGCTCTACCTCTGAGCCACGCCCCCAGCCCCTCACTGGGGGATTCTAGGGAGGGACTTGGAGACTGAAAAGTTGCTGAAAGACCAGTGATCAGGAAGGCTCCTGTGGAGCTCTCTGTCGCCTACTGCTGTGTGGCCTGGAAAATTTACCCTGAGCAGGCAGCACAGCTGAATGTGGGAGATGGAGGCAGGAGATTCAGGGGCCTGGGCTGAGAAGGATAAGAAGAAGAGAAGATGGAGGAGATAATGAAGGAAGAAGAAGATGGACAAAGAAGAAGATGGAGGAAGAAAAGAAGGAAGGAGAGGAATGAAGTTTTATTCAGCTGACGGGAACCCCGGTGTCCCCCGTTTCTGGCAGGCAGTCTACACACAGGCAGACCTTGACTCAGTCCTTTGTTTCTTCTCAGCACATTTTTTCCTCTACACATCCAGCGAGAGACACAAGTCCCACGCACCCACCTCCAGATCCGGCCACATCCAAATAAATAAACTGAAATGAGGAAGCAGAGCCCCTGAGTCCCAGAGCAGGCACTGGATGGAATCCTCGGAGAGGAACACATTAAATGCAGTACATATGTGTGAGTCTCCATCGCGGGTGACTATGAGGCTCCAAACACTCTGGAGAAGAAGGGAAGTCACAGGAGAACAGGAGACATGGGCATGCTTCGATCAGGGTGCAGCTTACATTGCTAGTGGACACCTGTGCTGGCTTCTCAGATCAAGGGAGTAATTAATTAACTTGAAGTTGGAGACAGTGGCATCCAGAAGAGACATAAAGGAAGTCTCAAGTCTCTGTCTTTTTATATTTCTGTTTTCTTTTCTTTTCTTTTTTTTTTTTTTAATTTATTTTTCGAGACAGGGTTTCTCTGTGTAGCCCTGGCTGTCCTGGAACTCACTCTGCAGACCAGGCTGGCTTTGAACTCAGAAATCCACCTGCCTCTGCCTCCCAAGTGCTGGGAGTAAAGGTGTGAGCCACTACCGCCCCTATATTTCTGTTTTCTCCCCCATTTACTCCCTCCTCCCCTCCCATCTTTTCCTTTCTCCCTCTCTCTCCCTTCCCCCTTCCTCTTTTGCATGTTTGTGCATGTATGTTCAGCATATGCACAAGTTCTCAGAGGTGCATGAGCAGAGCGGGCCAGAGGTCTACCACTCTCTACATTATTTTGAGACAGGATCTCTCACCAAAACTTCAGTTTGCCAATTCGGCTAGACTGCGCTGCAGGAATCTGCTTACCTCTGCCTGATCTGGGGTTTTAGACTCGTGCCACCATGCACAGCATTTTTTACATGGGGATGGGGTTTCAAACCCAGAACCTCATCCTTGTGCAGTAACTGCTTTACTGACCCAGCCGTCTCTCCACTTGGACACCATGGGTTAGAAGGTATCCCATACTGTGCTAGTTCTTTGGTGGAGGTATGAGGGCTAGGGAGCAACTGTATGCTTCATGCACTTTGTAGAGTCAGTCTATTTCACAGAGTTTCGCTCAAAGGCCTTACACAGGGAAGCACAAGGGAGCCCAGTCTGTGGGAATACAGAGTTTCTCTCTAAACAGAAAAATCAGGGTGATACCCTGAATCAGTGCGGTTCATAAGTAGGAAAGAATTGGTCCTTTTGAATTTGGGCTTCTCCCCAAGTGGTATTTATTTCCTCAGACAGTCTAGCAACGTCTCTATCTCCTCTTTGCCACAACTAAGCTTCATCTTCCTCTTGAACCACTGACCCCATAACATCCTTGTTTTGGCCACGAACCTGTTTTCCTCTTCCCTCTAGACCACTGCTTTTATCTTGTTTTCTCAGGATTTGGGGGCAACTGGGGAAATTCCTTATCCCATGCTGGATTTCCACCAAGCCTCATTGCTCCCAGGTGTGAGTACAGTCTCCGTTCACACACATCTTCCAGCAGGGAATTCACTCCTCTGTCTGGCTTCCTTATTTGAACATCTAGTTCCCTCCAGCCATCTACCCATTGTTCAGCAATCTGGGTCAAAGATCACAGCCCAGTGACATCCTCTTCTTTGGTGCATGTCTGCAGATAACAGCTGAGTCCTCCTGAACTCCATCCCTTTGTAGGACAAGTCTCCCATCCTGTTACAGCTAACTGCCCTAAAGCCAGCTCACCTCTCTGCTATCTCTGTATTGGGGTGAGGACTCTGAGAACCTGGAGAAATGGACTTGTGAGAATTAGGTAGATAAGAGGCTGGGGAGATGGCTCAGTCAGTGAAGTGTAACATGCTTTTATTAGAAGGAACTAAATTTCATCCCCATTTAGAAAGCCAAGTGTGCTGGTATGCGCCCGTAAGCTCAGAGTTTACAGATAAGAATATACCTAGGGCTCACGGGCCAGCCAGCACGGCCAATTTGATGAGACAGAGGCCTCATCTCAACCAAACAAGGTGGACAGGTAGGGGATGTAGCTAAAGTGATGCTTGTTCAGCATACACAAGGTCCTGGGTTGGATCCCTAGCACCATAGACATTAGCTGTGTTGATTCATACCACTAACTCCAGTACTTGGGAGATGGAGGCAGAAGGATCACAAGTTTAAAGTCATGCTTAGCTACAAGGTGTATCTGAAGCCACCCTGGAACATGAGACACAAAATGAAGCAACCCAAGGGGTGGACAACATCAAAGAAATCACAGCCGAGAGTTTCCTCTGGCCTTCATCCACATGCACACATATGTGCACTCGTATACACATAAACAGCTATGCACAGAGAGAGAGAATACAACCATCCATACATACAGAAAGAGAGGAGAAGACAGGTGGCGAGAGGCAGAGGCAGAGAGACACAGAGACGCTGAGAAAGCTGGGAGAAGGGACCGGAAGATGGGCCTGGATTCCTGGGGAAATCTTTGAAACAATGAATAAAGCCTCCTGTCTCTATGGGGCACGGGGCCTGGCTTTGCAAAAAGAAAATCCAAGTCTGAACAATGTATTGAGAGGTGATGAAGCTATGGGAGGCTGGACCCAGCCAGAGGAAGTGCATCATTAAGGGTGGACCTTCAATAGGCTTGCCTTTGTCACTTCCGCCTGGCTCCTCCTTCTGCTTCCGGTCTTCTGTGAACTGTACACCATTGTTTTAACAAGCTTTTCATTTTGCGGCTCTGCCTTGCCCCAGGCCCAAGACAATGGAGCCAGCTAACAAAGGACTGAAACTCCACCCTGCCCAGTCATGCTGAACCTTTCCTTATTTAAGTTGTTAGTATCAGGTATTTTGTTACAATGAAAGGTTAAAAGAGGTGCCTGGAGACTTCCTGGTCTGAGGATTGTGGATGTAACTTATTCCCCTTTCTGCCTCCCTTCCAAAATAATCACTCCATCATTTCTTCAAAAGAAATATTATTATTACTATTATCAATTATTTATGTGAAGTGTGGGTATATGCGTGTGCATGTGTCTGAGATCAGAAGATGTTGGATGTCCTGGTGCTGGAGCTGCCTGATGTGAATGCTGACACCCGAATCCAGGTCCTCTGGAAGATCAGCAGGCATGCTTAAGCATTGATCCATCTCTTCAGCTCCAGTCCCCCATTTTTAAATTTATTTATTTAAGTTCACTATAGCTGTCTTCAGACACAGAAGAAGAGGGCACCAGATCCCATTATAGAGAGTTGTGAGCCACCATGTGGTGCTGGGAATTGAACTCACGACCTCTGGAAAAGCAGCCAGTCTTCTTAACCACTGAGCCATCTCTCCAGCCCTCCGGAATGACTTCAAGTGTTAACTCCATGCTGCCCACAATAAAGACATCAGTGTTTGCTGCACTCATGCCCACCCACTCTTCCTCCATTTTCCCTGTCTACACTTGTCGTTTGAACTTTTCCATTGCTGCGGTTGGAAATATTTGCCCTTTTAACCTCAATTAGACCTTTTCTTGCCTCATCTATGGGCAGATTAGGAAAACTGGAAATAAACAGTGTTTGTTGCTATGATTATGAGTAGTGTTCACTGGGAAGCTCAGTAGTCTGAGGTGCAGGGTTTTGTTTTGATGTTGTTGTGTTTTTCTCCCTGCTCTTATTTCTGTGGCGGATTCTAATTTTGTTTGTTTGTTTGTTTGCTCGTTTTTTCAAGACAGGGTTTCTCTGTATAGCCCCGGCTGTCCTGGAACTCACTCTGGAGACCAGGGTGGCCTTGAACTCAGAAATATGCCTGCCTCTGCCTCCTGAGTGCTGGGATTAAGGGTGTGCACCACCATAGCCAGATTTCATTTATTGCCTCTTAAATTGTTCTAATATATCAAGAAAACTATCAAATCTATGGGATCCCTCATCCTCCCTCCTCTCTTTCTCAGTGCTGTTGTCTCTCTCCTGTCCTCTTTGCTAATCTGGATCCTGTCATCTAGGACTACTCTTTGTTATTCTCCTGGGCCATTTTTCTGTGCATCCCATTTCTTCCTCAGAAATGCAGGGCTGCTGGCTAGTTTAGCTGGGTATAGAACAATCATATGCTGCCATACTCTGTGACTCTTCATTCTCTGTTTCCTTCCTCCTTCCTGGTGATCCATACATCTGAGCACCCACTGGAGCCCAGAAGCCTCTACTGTGGAGGGTCTACAACCAAGCATGGGGTCATTTGTAGACCTTGTCAGTACACGACTTTCAGACACAGAACAAATATCACATATTCATTACCCATATAGAAGCAAAAATGTTGATCTCAAAGAAGAAAAGGTAGAATAATAATTACTAAAGACTAGAAAGTGCTTAGAGAAAAGAGGATTATTATATTAGAATAATAATTACTAAAGACTAGAAAGTGGTTAGAGAAAAGAAGACTGAACAATAAAATGTGTCTAAAAATACAGTCAGATGGGAGATAAGTTCTGGTGCCCTATAGCACAATGCACTGACTATTATTTACAGTGCCTTATTATATATTACATGTGTATAATATTATTTATTTATATATAATGGTTGTAAAATTGATAATGTAATATTTGCACAATGCTAAATATGCAATATACAGGCATGTGCATGTAGGACTCTCTGTATTTAATCTCTCCTTGGAACACCTATGGTGTCTTTCTCCCTCCAGCTCCTGCAAGAGTAAAGAAGATTCATGAAAGTGGACTGCTTTTTTGGGGTGGGACAATGGGGATACATGAGTGTATGTATGGGGGGCTGGCTTAAGGAGCCTGTGATGCTGGCACACATCCTAGAGCACAGAGAACTAGCCTAGGGCCATGCTTTGGACTGCTGTGACTTCTTTAGTCAAAGCCTTGCCTGGAACAACAGCCCAGAGCTGGGAGAAAATCCTGTGTCACCTACCCAGACTACAGATGGACAGCGAACATTCCAAGGTGTGTGAGCTTGGTTGGGTGCCTATACTCTGTGCTTCCAGAAGGTAGTGTCCTGTGTATCAAGAATCAACACTGTAGGAGCTGGGAGACGTTTCTATTGGCAAAGTGTTCTTTCCGAAAGCATGACGGCTTGAGTTTGATTCCCAGACCTCACTTTTAAAAAAAGCTGGATTTTTAAAAAAGCATGGTGGGGTGCACCTTTAATCCTAGTACTCAGAAGGCAGAGGCAGGCATGGATTTTTGAATTGGAGGCCGGCCTAGTCTACAGAGTGAGTTCTGGGACAGCCAGAGCTACAAGATTTTGAGAAATCTTGTCTCAAAAATGACCACCTGCTCAAAAAACAAAACCAAAAACAAACAAACAAAAATCCCTGCAAAACCTAACCCCTCCCCGTTTTGTCCAAAGTTGACTGTGGTGGAGCCCACTCATAATCCCTAAACTGCAGAGGTGGGGCCAGGCAGATCCCTGGAACTCAAAAACCAGCCAGCTTAGTCTACTTGACAAGTTCCAGGCCACTGAGAGAGCTTGTCTCAATAAATAAATAAATAAATAAATAAATAAAAAAAAAAAAGGTGAATGGTGGCTGAGGAAAAATAATACCCAAGGCTCTCCTCTGACTTACATACACGTACACATGAACACACGCAGGCACACACATACTCACACATAAGTTTTGCACAATGAATAAGGAAACATGGGAAGCCATGGATATCGGAAGCCCAGGCGCAAGAGGGAAAGGGTAGCTGTGGGGGAGGTCAGAGCTCTGCCCTGTGGCAGTGGGTGGGGGGAAGCGAATTCCAGATCACGTGACTCAGGGCTGTCATGTGGGTATTTATCGGGACAAACAGGTTTTGTGTGCGTTTCGCGATCTTAGCATCTTTAATTTGTTGCACAACAAATTGGAGAAGATTTAGCATGTATTTAATTAATTTGACGAAAATAGTTCAACAACTGTAAACAAGACTGAGCAGAGACACTCGCTCGTTCTCGGGAAAGTCGAACCTTTGCTCCTCCAGAGAGCAAAGGGTTGAGGCCCTGAGGTTGAGCTGTGAAAGCTGGCTCTGTAGGGCGCAGTTTGGGGGTACAGTCTCTGCACCAGGGTGTTGTTAGGGGCCTGGGCAGGAGGCTGAGGTAAGTCTTTTACTTTTTCTTTTCTTTTTTTTTTTTTTTTTTTTTTTTTTTTTTGAGACGTTTTTTCTGTGTAGCCCTCGCTGTCCTGGAACTTACTCTGTAGACCAGGCTGGCCTCGAACTCAGAAATCCACCTGCTTCTGCCTCCCAAATGCTGGGATTAAAGGTGTGTAGCAAGCCTCCTCAGGAGGAAGTGATGAGTCATTTCCCGCCACCCCTTCTTGGACTCAGTAGCTGGAAACCCCTAGCGTCTATTTAATTTGTCCTCCAAGGTGAAGGTCCCCCTCCCCCCGAAGTATTCAGATTCATTGAGGATTGTGTTTGGGAGCCAGGGAGATGGCCGTCTATAAAGTGCACGCTTGGCAAGCAGGAGTACCTGAGTCTGATCCCCGGAATCTACATAAAATGTTGAGCATGGCCTTACATGTTTGTAATCTTAGTTATGGGGAAGACAGGATCCTGGGGCTCACTGGCCAGTCGGTCCAGATGAATTGGCGACTTCCAGGTCTCAGAGAGAGACCCAACTTCAAAAGCCAAGTTGGGGAGCTAGCTCAGAAGTTCAAGTGCCTGGTGCCCAAGTATGGGGACCTTAGTTTAGTTCTCCAACGCTCACATAAACAGCTGGGCATGTGCCATGCATCTGTGCCCTCAGCGGTGAGGGGTGGAGACTGGAAGATCCCTGGGGCTTGCTGGCTAGCCTTTCTAGACTACTTGGGTGACCTCCAGGTTCAGTGAGAGACATCTTAAAAAAAAAAAGCTGGAGAGACGGTTTAGCAGTTAAAAGCACTTGTTGTTCTTGCAGAGAACCCAAGTTCATTTCCCAGCATCCACAATGGTGGCTCACAACCATTCATAACTCCAGTTCTGGGGATCGGGCGCCCCCTTGTGGCTTCTACAGGCGCTAGGCACTCACAGGTGATACACAGACATACAGGCCGGCAAAATACACGGAAAAGTAAAATAATTAAACTTAAAGTTTTAAAAGGTTATAATAATAAGGCAGAGATCAATAGAGGAAGGCAGCTGACGTTGACTTCATGTACCCACAAGAATGAGCGTCTGTCTCACACACAAAACAAGGCGGCTAGCGCCTGGGGGTCTGTGTTCATTCATGGTAACCTGTTCTCTCTCTGTGACTCTGTGTCTCTGTCTCTGTGTCTGTCTGTCTCTGTCTCTCTGTCCCTCTCTCTCTCTCTCTCTCTCTGACTATGTTTGGCTATGAGTAGCAGGATAACCCAAAAGAATGGCATAAACTAAGTGGGGATCTGATAAAGGAGATTCATAATTCTGTGATGGCTTCAATTGTCCCTGCTCCTCCCCTAAACGCCGCCACCACCATCATCATCATCACCACCTCCACCACCGTTGGGCCCTTGCCTTTTATCTGGTCCCAAGACAGATGGGTGTCCCAGACATGACATCTCAATAGTATTCACAAACAATGCACGCTATCTTAAGACCGTGCCTTTCTAGAAACAGCACGGGATGCCTTTTTATAGGACACAGGCAATGGTTTAATCGTCTCGTCTCTGTCTGCACGGAGGCTGAAGACTGAGATTGCCTTTAGGGGCTCACTAGGTGCTCAGGATGATCTCGAATTCACTTTGTGGGCCTGGAATTCATTCTGAGCTCCTCCTGCCTCAGCCTCCAGAGCAGCTGGGATGAAAGGCTTGTGCCACCAGGTAAAACTGCCTCAAGAAGTAAACAGAGGGATGGGGGCGTGGCTCAGTGATAGACCACATGTCTAGAATCTACCAGTGAGGAGCTGGAGGTGTGGCTCGGGGTAGAGCCTGGGTTAATAACCCCAGGTTAATAACCAGGGGGAGCTAGCTAGGGCCAGCACAAGGGAGTCTTAAGGCAGCCTCAGCCGTTTTTTTTCCCATTAATCCAAAGCTGTTCTGAGGTAAAAACTGTGGGCTGGGGATGGGCCTCCTGGAAGTGGCTCCTACTTTTTTCCTCTCCCCTGTTAGGCCCCAGCTTGTGATAGGAAGCTAGGCTCAAGGAACGGCCTAAGGTCAAGCGGAGGGAGGAGTTCAAGTACCTGGGGAACGGAGTCTCACCTGTGGGTGTGAAGGGGCTGGGCGGCTGGCCGCACCCCAGAACTAGCCTAGAGTGTAAGCTTCCCCATACCTGGCAACTTGGCTCAGTCAGTAGGGCGGATGTGGCTCAATATAATTACAGTTTGTTCAGTTCAGTGGCTGTCAGCTGGGGGCCCCCAGGGGAGGGTGGGAGGAGGCTTTGGGCGGCATAAACCTCCCATTAGTAAAGCAAATTGGGCCTGTCTGACAGTCTGTAGGCCTTGGGGAGGCCTCAGACCCGGCCTGCCTGAGCTGCCCCGTGTGGGGGATGTGTGGGGACAGTCCGAGGTTCAGGCTGTCGGGCTCCTTTTTGAGATGGGAGAGCTTATTTCCACTAGGAACACTGTGGTCCCTTAAATATTCCAGGCTCAGTTTCCCCAGCTGCCCAAGGAGGGAGGTCCACCTGGTTCTTGGGAAAGAGAGAGTTAAGATCTAGATATGACAGCACATCCCTGTCCTCTCCACATTTGGAGGGACGAGGCAGGAGGGGTGTGAATTCTGGTGAGTTCTGGACTATACAGTGTGAGTTTCAGGTCAACCTGGACTACATAATGAGACTTTGTCTGAAAAAATCCTCCAAATAAAGTCCAGGTGAAGGCTCAGCTGGTACAGGGTTTGCCTTACAAGCACAGAGAGAAGGGGTGGGGCGGGGAGCTGGGGCTGGGGCTGGGGCTGGGTTTGGTCCCTAGCACACACATCCAGAAGTTGGACATGGTGGTGTGTGTTTGTAATCTTACCACCGAGAAGGCGGAGATGGGGTGGTGGGGGATCCCTGGGGATCTCTGGGGATCCCTGGGGCTTGTTGCAACTAGCCTACAGGAATGGGAAAACTCCAGGCTAGTATAAGATTGTCTCAAAAGACAAGGGAAACAGTCTCCTGAAGAGTGACATCTAAGAGTGTCTTTTGACACACACACCAATTTCTGTGAGTTAGAGGGCAGCCTGATCTAAATGGGGACTTTCCAGGCTAGCAAGGGCTATATAATGAGACCTGTTTCAAAACAAAAATATTTTGAAAAAAGTAAAAGAAAGGAGACAAGATCTCATGGAGACTGAATTACTGTGTGGAAGGAGATGACCTTGAATTTCCAATCCTCCTGACTATCTTTCAAGTTCTGGAATTACTGGGGTGCAACCATGGCTGGTGTAGGTGGTACTGGGGGGGTCAAACCCAGAGTTCTGAATGTGCTAGGTACACACTCTACCAACTGAGCCACATCTAAGGCCTGATGGAGAGTATTTCAGATTGAAACAATTACAGAGCTGTGCCTGGTACACTGGTTTGAAGCCCCTGCACATGGGAGACTGAAGCAAGAGGATCATGAGATTGGGGCAGCCTGGCCTACACAGTGAATTGATGCCAGCCTGGGCACTTTGGTGTGATTCTGTCTCAAAAAAAAATTAAGTCACAACAGGAGCAGACCCCACTTTCCCACTCTGGTCCCTATTGAAGCGCAATCTTTCTTGGTTGTAGACTCTACAACGTAGAAAATGTCATTGCCATCAACCTGTCTCACAAGTGGGAGTTTCCTGTCCTACCTGGGCTGGCTTGGCTATGAGTGGGTCCTGAATTTCTGCTCTTTGATCTGTCATATCTGTGATCCAATATCACTTTCTAAGGTTGTTCGAGTCCAGGCTAGCCCTAGCCTTCCTTCTTGTTCACACCACTGGGCAGGCTGGCTCTCATTGCTGTACCTACCAATGAAAGAGGACAGAAGTATCAAGTGTCACCACATGGTTTCTGATGTTATGTCACATGAGGTGCTTCCAGTGTTATTTCCAGGACATTTGTGTTACAGTCCTGGGCCACTATAGAAGGAGTCTAACTACCAAGAGGCAGCCATATTGTAAGGTTGCACAAGCCATAGTGGCCTGGTCAGCCTTCCATGTCTTTGAATCTTTTCAGCCTAGCCATTAAGTGTATATGATCTGGCCTGCAATGGTTGATGTTGATTGTCAACTTGATAGCATCGAGAGTCATCATGGGGACAGGCATCAGGGCATGTCTTTAAGAAAGTTTCTAGATTGGGTTAATTGAGGTAGAAAGACCCAACCTGAATATGGGTGGCACCATTCCACAGATCTGTGTCCTATATTGAATAAAAAGAGCGTGAGCTCCGCACCAGCATCCATCGCTCTCTTTCCTGACTGTGGATGTCATGTGACAGCTGCCTCCTGCTCCGGTCCCCATGCCTTCCTTAGCACGGCGGGCAAAGTCAACCCTTCCTTCTTACATTGTTTTTGTAAAGTATTTTGACACATCAATGAGAAAAGTAATAGTTCATATTGCCAGGTGACTGTCATCTATCTTCCTGTGCATTCATGCTTGTCATCCCTTTTTAATGTATGTGAGTATACCATCCTCAGGCACACCAGCAGAGGGCATCAGATCCCATTACAGATGGTTGTGAGCCACCATGTGGTTGCTGGGAATTGAACTCAGGACCTCTGGAAGAGCAGTCAGTGCTCTTAACCGCTGAGCTATCTCTCTAGCCCCCACTGTCTTTTCTAAGCCATTTCTTATTTTCTGACCCACAGCCCCTGTAAACACCCCATTGTGCTGTGGGCTGATTCTGTCTATCTGTTTGAGATAGGCTGGCCTTGAACTCTCAGTCCTCCTGCCTCTGAGATCACAGGCACTCACTGAAGAATGATTCTTCACATGACCATAAATAGTTACCAAAGCACAGATACTATTTTTTCTTTTTACATTTATTGTGTGTATGGAAGTTCAAAGGTAACTTGTTCAAGTCAGCTCTCTCCTCTCAGCATGTGGGTCCCAGGATTTGAACTCAGGCCGTCAGGCTTGGTGACAAGCACCTTTACTTGCTGAGCCATCTCTTCACCCCCAAGAGCAGTGACATTTGAGTATGATCTGTGAGAAGTCTGGCTGTAATGATACCCACCACATACGTCCCAGGTCGCTGAGGCCATGGACAGATTGGTTATGAAGTGGAATACTCACAAGTTCCATCCAGTTCTTATGTGATGATAAATCCTAGTTTCTTCATGAATAACATGGACAGGGTCGTTTGTCACCATGTGGATTTGCTAAAGGGCCCATCGATGTACCAGCCCACGGAGGTGCCAGGTAAACCATGTTGGTAGATTACTTGCCTCTCTTGCATAAAACTCTGGGTTTGATCTCCAACCACTCATAACCCAGGAATGGTGGCACACACCTATAATCCCAGCACTCAGGGATTAGAGATGGAGGCAGGGGGATCAAGAGGTCAAGGCTACTCTTGGCTATATAGTGAAATGGAGGCCAGCTTACAGGAAGTGCTGACTCAAGATAGATGGACAGACAGACAAACACAAAGAAGACACAGCTACAAATCCTGTGTGGTCAGGAGACAAAATAACATTATGACTATTACAGTTTGGATATGACACACAGTTCCTGCATTCTCCCTTCCAGCACCCTTCTTCTAGCCTACATGTTGGAATGCTTGTTCCCCACCAGGGAGTACTGTTTGGGGAGGCTGTCAGACTTTTAGAAGGTGGGGCTCATCTGCAGAAAGGGGTCACGGAGTTGGGCTTGGAAGTTATCCCAGGTTCCTGTGTCCAGTCTTGCCGAGATGCTTCCCGGCCCACCACTGTGTGCGGACTGCGCCCATCAGCACAGTGGAGTGGACCCCTCTGAAACCGTGAGCCAAGCATTTCTGTCATGCGTTTTGTCATATTGACATGGAAGTAACTAATACAATCTCAAACCAGGATGAACCTGGCTCCCTTGGGATTACTATTTCTGACTACTCTGTGATAAGTTTAATTGTCAGTTTGACACAGCTTAGCATCCTCTAAAAGGAAAGCCCCGGCTGAGTAATTGCCTTGATTTGCCATGGACCTGTCTGTGAGGGATTATCTTGATTAATTGATATAGGAGGGCCCCTTCCCCCCATTGTGGGTGGCACCATTCCCTAGGCAAGTGGTTGCAGAATATGTAATAAAGCTAACTGACATTCTGGTTTGGTGGTTAAGAGCCTATTCAGCTCTTTTAGAGGACTTGAGTTTGTTCCTAGAACCATGTAGGTTGGCTCACAACCTCCTGTAACTCCTGTCCTTTTCTGCCCCTTATGGGTTCTAGTTAAAATATATCAGACACTCAGATACCATCTCTGTCTGTCTGTCTGTCTATCTATCTATCTATCTATCTATCTATCATCTATCACCTCCCTATCACCTCTATCTTTATCGCCTCTCTCTCTCTCTCTCTCTCTCTCTCTCTCTCTCTCTCTCTCTCTCTC
>JADRCD010123314.1:0-20737 GCA_019843815.1 Montemys delectorum
CAAAACCTTTTAAAATAACCAGTTAGAACATGTACTCTGTGTGCTTTGGTGACTTTCTTGTCTATGCTATGTGTGGACCCGTGGGGATTTACTGTTACTATTACAGCTAACCCTCAAATGTAATATATATACATTATTATATATATAAAATACAGTCCAGCCATGCAGAAAGTGCAATTCAATGCGCTTTTCCCCTCCGCCAGCCCCCACTCACATACACATAGAGAAAGCTAATTCAGCCACCACATTAAAAAAAAAAAATCCGTTATTCCTCAAAGAAGCTGTTTAGCAGTCATCCGTGTTTTGGTTCAGCATAATATTATTTTCAGTCATCGTCGTGGTGTTGACAAACTCCTTAACCATCCTGGCTGGTGACTATAAGCAGCGTCTAACGCGGGGCTTAGAAGGCACAGCCAGCTGGGTTCTAGAAGAAATGAAGACTCCAAACGCCAAGGAGCAGCCAGGGCTCTCCAGGAGAGAGGTGTGTGTGTGTGCAGACGGTGGAGGGCGCTGGGGGCTTCTTTCAGGTGGAAGGAAGGACAGACAGATCACCCACAGGTGTGGGCGCTCAGCACCCTTCTCGTGGTGGACGAGGGAGGCAGAGTCTAGAAAGAGGCGGCGCGTCAAGTGAGCGGAAGCCGGTCTCGGATTAGTGTGGGCTTCCGAGCACAGGGCTGAACCGGCGAGCACACCGGCGGGGCAGCGGAGATCACGGGGACGGGTGGATTAGGGGCCGCGCGGTGTGTGTGTGGGGGGAATGCAGTGGGAAGAGGAAACCCGGGTCCGGACCTTGGGTGCACCTCGGATGCTGGGGAGTCCGGACACCTCGCAGGGGCGTCAGTTCAGAGTGGGCAGCTAGGGCGCGGGACAGGCTGAAGGCTGGGACGTCTCGCCCCTTCCTGAATGTGTCCCACCCCCGCCCGAGGGAAATTCGGGAACCCGTTTTTCCCGGAGCTTAAGAGCAGCTGGAGAAAAGACCCCGGGCGGGGGGCGGGGCCAAGACCGGCTCCTGGCAGCCGGCCAATGGGCGCCGCCCCCGCAAGGCCACGCCCCCACCCCCGTCCGGAGCGCACGGGCTGGGCGGTGCAGACCCGGCTTGGGACGCGCGGTTTCGGCGCTGTGGCCATGCCTGGCGGTACCTTAGCGGCTGTCCTGAACCCGTCACAACCCCGGTAGAAGATTCCCCGGGCCCGGCTGGCCCGGCCATGCAGCTAGAGACGCAGGACGCGCTGTACGTGGCGCTGGAGCTGGTTATCGCCGCGCTGGCGGTGGCGGGCAACGTGCTGGTGTGCGCCGCGGTGGGAGCCTCGAGTGCATTACAGACCCCCACCAACTACTTTCTGGTATCATTGGCGACGGCCGACGTGGCCGTGGGACTCTTCGCTATCCCTTTTGCCATCACCATCAGCCTGGGCTTCTGCACGGACTTCTATAGCTGCCTCTTCCTCGCCTGCTTCGTGCTGGTGCTCACACAGAGCTCCATCTTTAGCCTCTTGGCCGTGGCTGTCGACCGGTATCTGGCCATTCGCGTCCCGCTCAGGTGAGACGAAACTTTCTAGCCTTGGCCGGGTTAAAGTTCTACAGAGGGGCGCCCTCTCCAGGCCCACGGTTTTAGTTTCTGGGATCCCACATGGGCCAGATTAGGAGCATGCTAGGCACTGGGGTGGAGGTTGCCAGCCATCACCCGTGACCCTTGTTTTGCCGGCTATCAAGACCCTTCTGGGGTGGCAGAACAGGCCACTGACTGGGCGCCCTTTTGGCGTCAGGGATGCTCCAGTCGCCTCTAGTTTAGGGGATCTGCCTTAGGACACCCTTAGGGGCTTTTGGGAAGTGCACGTCCAAAGAGTTACCTGCCAAGGGCTCAGGAAGCTCTTAGCTTCCTTAAGTGTGGTGGTTGCATCTCCACTGTGCTCATTCCCAGCCCTCTGGAGAGACAGAACTGCTGCCCAGAGTCGGGCATGCGGATCAGAGCGGCTGCCAGACGTGGTCCTTTGCGTAAAGGGCCCAGAGAAGCTTCAGCTAAGAATGAGACAACTTTGGACGCTGGAATTGGTATTTTTAGAGGGGCATAGGACTAACGACACAGCTTTAAAGTGTGCCTACTTCGAAATGAGGCAGCCAGGCTCAACTCTGGTGGGAAACTCTAGGAACTCTGGTCCCTACTAGCTTTGCGGTGGCTCAGAGTATTTCCAGACATTTTAAAGAGCTACTGTGCTTACTGGTTCACTGAACACTGACAAGGCAGCCTTAGAGCCTCTACCCCATTGTGTAACCTTATTTGTATACTGCTGCAGTGCCAGGAGCCTGAAGAGGCCCAGAAAACTGGTGACTGTGCCCTGTTCACTCTTTCTCAGAATATGCCTAAATCACTTTCAGGATCCAGGGCAGGGAGCTAGTCAGTTGGGGAAGTGGCTCCCACTTGCAGCTAATAAATTTAGAGTTGAGTTTGCTGATGCTTGTTAGTGCCAGGGCCCTGTAGCATTAATGAGGTGAGCTTCGGATCTCTTTCGATTTGGAGCTAAGATGAGGAAACTGAGTCACCGGAGTAGAAAGAGAAAGGCAAGAACTCAGTGAGCTCTGACCATGTGCCTGGCAACTCCAACTAAATGTATGTGCTTTAATCCTCGAACCATCCAGAGGACGGACGCTGTTGCCTGCATCCTGTAGGTGAGGGGCTGTAACCCAGGGCGATGAGGGTCTGGTTCAGGATGCTGTGTCTGGCAGAGTATCACTGCCACCCACCTATCTCACGGGGCTGTGCATGGTACAAGTGTTTGAGAGATGTGAAAAGGCATCCTCCTGCTGTTTCCAGAAGAGGATCCTGTTCGTAGAAAGCTGGTGTTTATAGGAGAAATGTGTTTGGGGAATTGATTGGCAGAAAGCTCCTACAAGCTCTTGCAATAGGCAGGTGTGACGAGTCTGGTCCCCGTGGCTTGTGTCTCAGGTTCCAAATGGAATAGGAAGCCCCTGCTTGTGCGTGGGTGGGTTGCTCCACATCCACTGCCCTTTGGCATCTGACCAGGAAGCTTCATACACATCCCATCGGGTGTGCTACAGCCCAGGGATTTCTGAGCCTGCAGCTGCATAGCATTCTGTTTCCTTCATTCTTGTGGGTCTGCACTTTTCTCTTGCCTCCCATTGTAAGTGCTTGGTGGCCTTTTGAACTCTTTTTCCATAGAGCAGTCACATGCCCCCAGCTTGAGTTGCCCCATCTAGGGGAAGCCCTTTGGGCTTGCCTCTGGAAGAGCCCCAAATACACAGTGCTCACCCAGGATCGGCTCCAAATATCTCTTGTGTCATGTGACTTGAGCAGGAAGTTCCATAAATGTTTAAATCTGTTAGTTCTTGTCCTGGGTTTTGCTGGGCGGGTCTTGAAGAAGGTGGGTGTGGGTGTCTTAAGGGGAAACAGATGTGAATCATCTCTTTACTTCTCCTTTGCGTTTGCTAAGGGTGAGGGGCCAGTTGAGGGTGAAGGGAGGGAAAAACAACTTGGTGCCCATTCCTACCTTCAGGCCTGTCCTCCGGAGTCTGGAAGTTTGCACAGCAGTCTCCTCCACACCCAGGCAGGTATGAGTGTCGAACCTGTCCACGCCACTGTAGTAGATTGAGAGGCGTACCGGGTTCTTATCCTTCCTCGAGCCTTCCTGGAAGATGATGTGTGTCCTGGGCCTCCTGTGCTCAGCAATTCGAAGCACAATCCAGGGGCAGCAGGTTAAAATGTAGATTGCTTTGAGCTGAACTCTGTGGCAATGTGGCTGTAGTTCCAGCTTCTCAGGAAGGCTGAGGCTGGGGGATTGCTCAAGCCCAGGAGTTCAAAGTTCAAGGTTAATTTGGGCAAGCAAGACCCTCCTCTAAAAAAAAAAAAAATGCAAATTATAGGGCACATTTAGGTTTGCTGGGTCAGAGTCTGGGGTAGGGTATAGGCTTCCAGCATTAATATCTAACCCGGGTCTGTTAAATCAAGCTTGAGAACCCTCCAACTGTCAGGCAGGTTTTGAATTATGCTTCTCTGAGTTACCCCAAACTCTGAGTTGAACGGTTCCAAACCCTCCTTGGGGCTATGGAGCTACAGGTGGGCATCAGAACAGAAGGGCCCTACTAAGGATTGGGGTGTAGTGGTCAGGCATGTGATCTCAGCCGCCAGGAGTCTAAGGCAGGAAGATAATCACTAGTTTGAGGCTAGCTTGAGGCTACAGTGTGAGTTCCAGTCCCAAGCCAGCCTGTGTGTGCTGCAGTGGAAGACCCTGTATCTACATACCTACATTCATACATACATACATACACACATGGATTAAGATCACATACTTCTCTGCTAGAGGGCCAGAGTTCAGTTCCCAGCAACCCACACCTGGTTGACTTTTACAACTACCTAGTACTTTCAGCTCCAGGGATCCAAAACCACCTTCTGGCCTCTATGGGCCTACAATTGGACACACACACACACACACACACACACACACCACTTAAAATAATTAAAAGATATCCTGTTTAGGAGGCAGTGTTTCTCTCACAGGAAGCCAAGCAGTGTGTAGGCGAAGGCCAGTGTGTGACACCCAGGGTGTAAGCACCGAATGATTACTACTCAGCTAGGTACAATTCTTACCCGGGCAAAACAAACTCTGTGGCTCGGATGGTGTCGTGCTGTAGCAGCCGCTGGCTCCCATGGATAGCTTCAGTTTTACTAACATGAAAGGATGCGCAGCATGAAAAGGGGAGTCCAGAGGCAATACTAGGCATAAAAAAAAAAAACAAAAAACGATCCTCTTGTGCTCATTTGAAAAAGAGCAGACTGCTCACATCAGACCCTGCCCTTTGTCCTTATCGTGAGGGGTGCCCACACAGACTGTTCTGCCTTTTGCCCTGGTGGAGACTCCTGTGCTGGGAACTTTCCAGTGTGGGCCGTGCTAGCGATAGACACGCAGAGTTGGAGTGTGTGCTAGTGACTGGAGGTGAGCCGCAGCTCTGCCCACAGCAGCCTCTGGCTCTCACTTCATCCTTGCTGGTTCCGGTTGGTTCCCACAGGAGTACTTCCTCCTGCAGAGCCTGATCCTGTTCCCCTTCAAGCTCTAGCCAAATTGGAGCTGACTCACTCTGAGGGCCCTCCCTCCCCTGCTCACTGGACTCAGTTTCTCCTTTTACCATGCTTGACTCTCTAGAAGGGCTGACACAACCATTTTCCCAAAGGTACTGAAGGACGAGGTATTTTGGAGGGAGATGTGCTTACTAGATCATCAGAATAAAAGGCCATGTTCATTCTTTCTGTTTTCTGCCACACTGAAGCCCTGTGTGTGTGTGTGTGTGTGTGTGTGTGTTACTATGTTCTGTCTGCCTGAGAAAAGTACAAAATGGAATGGATCAGAGATGGCAGATCTATATGGAGCTCTCTGGTAAGATGTTAGAAGAAAAACTTCCATCTATTTAGGAAAAAAAAAATGTTGATCTGCTCAGGAGCCCCTGGACTCAAGCCTGAGTAGCAGGGGCTACAGCAGTGCACCATTCAGCTTATTTAATACGCTTTAATGAAGGAAATTGTTGTCGTAGGATCTCTCGAAGGCCTGGAAGGGATAGTACAGGGCTTGGGGATGCTGGGAAAACCAGGCAAGCAGCAGGTGCCATCGGTTGAGGGCAGGTAGCTACAGATTCTGGGGCGTGGCCTGCAGGTCTTGGCTCCTAAGTGCAAGCCCAGAGTTACCCAGAACTGGGCGTTGCTTTGTTTATCCTCTTTTGTTGTTTATCCTTGGTTGTTTGCACACAGAGGTCTCATTCCATCTCCAGGGCTGGACAACAACCTTAAGGCAGGCAGCAAGTGCCATCTTGGCTCTTGTCTGGCAGGATCTCCATCAGGGCCAACATGACAGGCAGTGGGTTGGGTTGGGGAGGCCCTTCCGCCCATCTTAAAGCCAGGCTGGATCTGAGGTACCACACTCAGAAGGGCTCAGGCTGCGGGAGAAGTCAGGCCTGAGGTAACCAGGCAGTTGTCTGGAGATCGTGGAATGTTCAGGCCTGAGGTGATGGAAGTGAGGTTGGCAAGCACTCTGAGTATCACAGTTTCCCTTGAGTGGCTGGAGGAGACAGGTCCCTCTGGTCATCATGGGCTCTCCCCTGAGCCCTGATCTGTGCTCAGAATGGCATAGCCACTGTATGTACGGTAGCTATTCTGCTTGCCTGGAAGGGCCCTGGCCCAAGGACAGCCATGCCTGGAAATGGTACTTGGTTTTGCACCATGTTCTACACCCAGTTCTGAAGGGCATGGGCTGCTGCCTGCAGCTGTCTGGAGAATGAGCTGGTAGGAAGTGTATGATGGCTAGTCTTGGTTGTCAACTTGACTACATCAAGAATGAACTTAAACCCAAGTGCCTGGGTACACCTGTGAGGGAGTTTTTCTTAATTAAATCATTTGAGGTGGGAAGATGCGCCTTTAATCTGGGCCACACCAGGCTGCTGGCAGCCTGAATAAAGGACATGGAAGAAGGAAGATGACCCTGTCTGTCTGCTTGCTCTCAGTCTTGCTGGAAGTCCACTCCTTCACTGGCATTAGAGCCTACTGCTTTAGCATCTACTGAAGACCAGCTGAGACATCCAGCCTTGAGGAATGAACACTTGCTGGATTCTTGGGTCTTAAGTTGATAGACAGCCATTGTTGGACTAGCTGGACCACAGCATATAAACCATTCTATAAATTCCATTTACATGTGTGTATGTTTGTACACACACGTGTTCATGTGTGTACGCATGTGTGTATGTGTTCATACGTTCATTCTATAAGTTTTGTTCTAGAGAACTCTGACTAATGCTGAAAGACAGGAAAATTTTTCTCTCAAGACAGTCTGCATTCCTTTCTTTCTTTTTTTTTTCTTTTTTCTTTTTTTTCTGAGACAGGTTTTCTCTGTGTAGCCCTGGCTGTCCTGGAACTCACTCTGTAGACCAGGCTGGCCTCGAACTCAGAAATCCACCTGCCTCTGCCTCCCAAGTGCTGGGATTACAAGCGTGCGCCACCACTGCCCAGCTCTGCATTCCTTTTGTAAACACAGGGTCTGCAGCCCTGCAGGTTCCTTCCTCATGGCCACTAGCAAGATTCAGTCTCTTCTGTCTGGCCTGTGGCAGTTCTGCTGTGCCCCACCAAGAGCCATCTGAAACATGTCCTCGATTGTCTTGTGTGTTGGAGTTTTCCAGTTGTGAACGGCAGCCACACAGGGCTAGTCTTGAGAGCTTGGTGGAAGCAGGCATGTCAAATATGAGGCTCAGAGTTGTTAGTTAGCCTGGGATCACCCAGGGCTACATGAGCCTGCTTTCCTAGGAGCCCCAAACAGCACACGAACAGCTACAGGGAAAGAGCCCAGACACCACCAAGGTTCTGTAAGCACTCTTTGATGAATGGTAGGTGAAGGAGGGCACTAGCGGATTTCGACATGGGCCCTGTAAACATTGCATGCAACAGACACAATGCCAGGCAGCTGAAGTGCAATGTGACTGACTGCAAGAAACAGCTGTATTTGGTCCAGACATGCTTGGGTTCAGAGCTCCTTAGCAGCTGAAGGACTGTGGGATCTCATCCTTGCCTCAAAGATGTTCCCCTTCCCACCCTTTTGTAAACTCAGACAGAGGGGCTGGGAAGGCAGAGCAGTAGTGTGGGGCAGGCAGGTCACAGTGGAGCTGCAGGCTTCCTGGGATGCTCAGATTTTGTCCTAAAGGTTCCGGTAGGCCACTAAAGGACCTAGGAGGTGTGAGTGAACACAGAAAAGTGCACAGAGGGGAAGCAGGCACACTCCCTCTTTGAAGCAGTTCTCCCAAATCAGTTTTCTCACCGTCCCTCCTCCTGCTGGCTCCCAGACTGACCCTTGATTGTGTGCTGCCATCTTCTTTATGCTTACTTATTTGCGCGTGTTTATACATGCCAGGGTGTGCACATGGAGGGCAGAGGACAACTTGCCGGAGTTGATTCTCTCCTTCTACCACTTAGATCCCAGGGACTGAACTCGGGTCCTCAGGCTTTCTGAGATAGGATAGCTCACATAGCCCAGGCAGGACTCAAACTCCAGATCCTCTTGTCTCTACCTCCTAAGTGGCTGGGCTTATGTGCATATGCCACTGTGCTTGGCTAGGATTGACTTTTAGAAAGGTTGTTGGATTCAGTGGGTTTGGATTCTCTCATTGGAAAAGTGGACATAGTCAAAATGTCCCTACCCCTTCCTCCAACAGCTAGATCTCAAGCTCAAGATGGGGTAGGGAGAGAGGCCATACCACCTGGGCCTAGAAGGAGCCCAGAAAGTGGGGGCACAGGCTGCCACTCCCCATTTGTTCTAAATATCTTTCCAGTCCCTGCTGGTTGTCCAACTGGAGCCTCTCATTCCCACTATTTGCATTTCTAAGTGAAGACTCCATGGTCCACCACCTTGCTTCTGTGGAAACTGAACAAATCTCTTTGTTCTCTGATTGCCTCTGATTCTGTTCTTAGTATGCTTATGAATTTACTTTTGTGTTTTTACAGTCGATTCATTGTGGTTTTGTGAGTCCAGATAAGTAGGTGAGACTCATAGGCCAATGTAGAATTGTTTACTTATTTCTTTAGAGGCGGTGCCTCCTAGCCCAGGCTGGCCTTGGGCTCATCTCTCACTTCCTCCTGCTCCTGGGTGCTGGAGTTACAAGTGTGTGACAGCGCACATGGTTTATGGGTGTTGGGCTCTGCGGGATGCTTGGTAAGCATGGTACCAAGGGATGGATCTGCCTCCCAAACCGGGATGTTATTTCCTTCCCTCTTTTGTGTATATGAGTGTGAGAGAGACAGACAGAGAGACACAGGTCTTGTTGTGTAGCTCAGGCTGGACCTGAGACTCAGAATTCTCTTGCTTTTTCCTCCCAAGAGCTGGGATTACAGGTGTGTCACTGCCATGCCTGGTGCAAATGTAGATTCTATTTTTATTTTTAAAACTATTTTATTTTAATCTTATGTGTTTGTATATTCTGCCTGCATGTATGTACATGCACTACATTCATTCCTGATGCCTGTCAAATCTAGAGGAGGGTGTTGGATCCCTTGGAATTGGGGTTCAGAGGGTTGTTAGCAGTCATGTAGGTGCTTGGAGTCAAACCTGGGTCCTCTGCAAAAGCAGCCAGTGGTTTCAACTACTGAGTCATCTCTCCAGCCCCTCAAGGGTAGAATTTTAATTAGGAATTTAGTTATGGTAGATCTTTTTTTAATTAATTTATTTTTTTACACTCCAGATTTTATTCCCTCTCCGCCTCCAGTCCATCCTCCAACTATTCCACATCCATACCTTCTCCCCATCCCACTGTCTCCACGTTCTGAGTCCACGAGGATGTCCCCACCCTCCACCCCCCACGTTTTGATAGATCTTTATTTTAAAACTACTGTGGTGGATAGCTGGATAGACTGAAAGGGACAAGATCATGTAGTAAAGCCAGGTGTCATCCAGACAAGGAAGAAAGAAATCATGACTGTGGCAGAGGCCATGGAGATGGTGTATTGGAGATAAGTGACAGCTGGACATTTATTTGTACCTGGAGAGAAGGCTGCAGTCTGAGAGTTTGGAAAGAGAGGCCCCAGGTGAAGTCATACCACCATCCAGGAGATCAGGACAGCAAAGAGCCTGAAGCCAGAGTTGGACCCACGTCCAGCTAGTGAGCCAGGCCTAGCAACATGGCTGGTCAGGGGTGGGCTAGGTGGGAGTGTGGGTGCCGTCACTATAGACCGGTAAGTAACTGGTCATCGAGGACTAGCAGACCTAATGGGCAGTGTTGAAGTGGTGCTTGTAGCTGAGTATGAGAATGTAGGAGTCAGGTTCACAAGGGCTTGGCGACACAGGTAGAATTTGGTTGGAGAGAACAGGGAGCCCAGGGCAACTCCCAGATTTCTGGGCATCTATATGGTGCTGCTTTGAAAGGTAGGACGGGCCGGGCGGTGGCGGCGCACGCCTTTAATCCCAGCACTTGGGGAGGCAGAGGCAGGCCGATTTCTGAGTTAGAGGCCAGCCTGGTCTACAGAGTGAGTTCCGCAACAGCCAGGGCTACACAGAGGAATCCTGTCTCTGGGGAAAAAAAGAGAAAGGTAGGACGGATGCAGGAAGAGGTATTTGGAAGCTCGTGGCCCAGCATGCTTCAGGCTTAGGCTGAACCCACAGGCTAGGAGGTGTAGTTGGGTGTGAACTATGAAGAGGTTGGGGCTCACCAGACCTTCCCTGTTTGTGTTCATCCTCTCCTGCTTTGTTGGAGCCCAGCACTGACTCTTCTACTCTGTGGAGGCCTCCCTCTTACATCCCAATGCCCCTTCTTTGGTTTACTGCCTATATAGATAGCTTCAGGCCCACCAGCCACAAACTTCCCAGTGACTTTCTGTGTAACATCTGGCTCCATTGCTGATTTCAACATTGTAGCTCCATCTGGCCCTGCTCACTCGGCCCTGGGGCCTTGGGTCCACCCAGTACTGCCTCCTCCATCCTCCCTTCCTTGTGTCTGCCCTGGATTCCAGGACCCCTCACCTCTTGGAACTTAATGTTCTGAGGCCTCCCCAGCCTCCCCGGCCTGGAATGTTGGGTACTCTGTTCCCTGCTGATTTGTCCTTGTGCACACTGTGTCCCTTAAAGTGACTGTCTCCTTGTGAGTCCTGGAGTTCCTGGGTAGTTCCCTACAACTTTGCAGCTATTTGCTTTGCTACTTGTAGCTTGTTAAGCTGTTTCTGCCATGTGGATGGACCAGCTTGTGGTCAATAGATCAGAATCCTATATGGAATGTTCAAGCTTGTGGGAGAAGCTTGAAGAAGTAGATGAAATTGGTGGGATGATTAGCTATACTTCAGAAGACTAAGGCTCTCCTCTCTTTGGCATATCCAGAAGTAGAAGTCCAGCAATATAGCCTGCTTCATAGCTGGATGTGGGTCCATCTCTGGCTTCAGCCTCTTTACTGTCCCTGCCTCTTGGCTGGCGGTGTGGCCTTACCTAGGGCCTCTCTTAAAACTCTCAGGCTCCTGACTGATGTCAGACATCAGCCTTCCTTCCAGGTGCAAACATTCAGATATCACTTGTTCCAAACATGTCAGTTGTCCTAGTTTTCCCTCCATTGCTGTAATAAAAATTGTGACCCAAACTAACTTGTGGAGGAAAGAGTTCCCCACCCCCAGCCTGCACCCCCTCCCTCTCTGTTCTTTGAGACAGAGGTTCTCCATGTAGCCAGGAAAAAGTTTAGTTCATCCTCTAGCTTATATTCAGCCCATCACAGAGGGAAGTCGAGAGCAGGAACCTGGAAGCAGGAACTGAAGTAGAGACCACAGAGGAACACTGCTTAGTAGCTTGCTCAGCCTGCTTTCTCAAACAACCAGGACCACCTGCCCAAGGGGGTAGCGCTGCCCACGCTGGGCTAGCCTCTCACATATTCCAGTCTTCATGAAGTTGAGGCAATAAATAAATAAGAAATAGTCACTCTAGGTTTGAGGTTAACCTGGGCTACATACTGAATTCCAGGGCAGTCTGGACAAATTAAGACTGTTTCAAAAAACGAAACAAAACAAACCAAAAAACCAAAAAACCAAAAAAAACCCCCAAAAACAAAACCCCAAAAACCCCACAAAACCCCAAAAACCAGACAGACATATACTGTCTTACCATGGCAATGTTTGTATTTACTGAGGAATGGAACTTGTGGACAAGACTAAATCTGAAGAAAGCTATCCCTCAACCGCTTTAGAGGCAGTGACAGGCCTCAGCACATGTTCATGCAGCCATGTGCATTCAGGAAATGCTCCGTTGTGAGGCTGAGGGCTCTGGGTGGAACCCAGGGCCTCATTAATGTAAAGTGCTCGCTAAGTCACACCCTAGCTCCACAGCCACAGAAAGTGCTGTGTAAACCCGTGTTAAGTCACAGCTGCAGCTTGGGGACAGGCTCCAGAGTCCCTGTTTATGAGCGGGCTCAGGCTGACTGGCCCAGGCTATGCCACTGCCCAGGGGCTCTGAACAGGAAGCCTCCTGAGAGCTGGTGGCCTGTTTGAGCAGCCTGCGGCCCAGCCCCCAGTCCATTCATTATGTAATCGGCAATCACACACTTTTTGTGTGGCTCTTTTTACCAATCCCCTTAGCTAATGAGCTTTATAAGGGAGTTCTGTGCACAGCTCTGAACACAGCATTTGCCAGAGTCCCTGCACACTTTCTCAGGGCAACCCTTTAATGTAGGTTGGGCTTGTTCGGGCCTTGATTGGAACGCAGCTGCCCGCATGCGCTCCTCCTGCCTGTCCCTTGTTTGTCATGGTCTTGGGGTAGGCATCCTGACCTCATTGCTGCCCTGGCTGCCCCCCAGCAGAACACCGATTAGCACAAGGGCTAGGGGCTGGAATGATGTGTCCTTTGAGGAACATTTTGTGAAGATGGCCACAAACGTGGACCTGAGGATGTTCTGAGGACCCTTGGTGCACAGGGAACCAGGTGTAGATTCTTCTGCAAATAATGGGGGCTAGTCTTCAGATGTTAGGGTTCCCAAGAGTCAGCCCTCCCCGTGTCCAGCCAGCATAGGGATACCCAACTTTTCTCCTTCCTGCTCTTAGGTCCACGTGCTGGGGTTTGCTGTCACGGAATGGCTGTGCCCTCTAAGTGCATCTCTCTTTCCCTAGAGCACTGGTTCTCAACCTTCCTGATTGTGTAACTCTTTAATACATTTCCTCATGATGTTGTGGTAATCCTCAGCCGTAGCAGTTCATTTGCTACTTCATAACTATAATTTTACTACTGTTATGAATCTTAATGTAAATCTCTGTGTTTTCCAGTTGGTCTTAGGAGATCTCTGTGAAAGGATCCTTTGACCCTGGGGGGGGATCGAGACCCACAGGTTGAGAACCACTACCCTAGAGGACGGTAGGAGCCCTTTCTTCTGATTCCCTCCAGGACTTGGCAAGTGGCTCTCATGGGGGGTGGGGATGGGGGAATGTTGTAAGATGAGCCCTGAAGGGCTGCCCCAGACGGAAAGTAACCACTCTGGGCAGCATTGGCATCAATTCAGTGGGCTTCTTGTTGCTGTGATTTAGTGGTAGTGGGCAAATCATTTACACCTTCTTTCCATACCTGTAGCCTGGGCAGGCAGACCCCTTCCCAGGAAGGCTCGGGTTAGTGGGGTGCGTAAGTTTCAGGGCAGCGTGTGCCCAGAGGGAAGAGGTGTGTGTGCTGTGCCACTAGAGTTTGTTTGCTGAGGGGAGGATGCAGGCGCTTGTCTCAAATTAGGTGTCTGGTTGTATGGTTCAGGGGCTCATAGCCTGGAACACTGATGGTTAGCGAGCGGTTAGGGTCTGCCTGGAAAAATCAAGGCAGTGAACCCATGCCCAAGTACCATGGGTGCTTTACAAATGAATGTGTGTACTTCATCTTCAGCTAAGTAAGCTGCAGTGTTCTCCTCTAGCTCAGGGCTCAAGGTCCTTCCCAATCACTGGCTGAGCATCCCCACTCCCCTCTCCCCTCCACACCCCTTCTACCACCTAGCTCCCACTGAGATTCTCTTCCCTTCCCCTGGGAGGCTCCTCCCTCACCAGCCACTGACCCTAAACCTCAGGCAGGGACTTACCTACAGGTCAGGTCTGCCTTCTCTTCTGATCTCGCCCCCAGTCCCTGTAAGCATGAAGTCTTTCTCTCGACTGTCTTACTCTGGCTTCCTGGACCTTTTCCTGGACCCTTGATTACTCACCCAGCCTAGGTGTCCCTTCACGCCCTCAGTGTTCCTCCCCCTTCTCAGCTCCTGCTTCCATGGTCCCAGCCTGCACCCCAGTCAAATACAAAGTGGTGCCACCACCAAGATCGCAAAGACCATTTCACTCTTTGCCTGGCGAGCTCTCCTCTTCTCCTTCCTCAGCCTTGGAAGTGACAGCAGTTCTCAGAGAAGACATGGCCCCATGCCACCACTACCCAGCCTTTGTCTTTAAAATCAGCCACTTTACCCTTCTGCCACCCAACAGGCAGCATCTCTTCACACAGGCCCTGCATCCCTCTGCCTCCTCAGCCTTAGTTTTCTCAACCTGTCCTTTCTTTTGGGAGATGATGGGGATTGGGGCTAGCCTCTTATAGCTTATATTAGCTTCAAACTCCTGATCCTCCTGCCCCCACCTCCCACATGCTAGGGTTACAGACATGCCACCATACCCACCACCCTGTTCTTTCTGTATCTTTTCTAGGGACCATCGTCATCAGCTAACTAATACCATTCTTCCCATGACCTTAATCTCTGTGCTTCTAGCCCTTAATCATCTGTTTCAGTGAATGTTAGGATATTGGGGAAAACCCCTTAGAAACCATGCATCAGCCTTGGCTCCTCCCCCATCTTCTGTCTAGTCCGCTTTCAAGGCCTGTTGCTTCTGTTTCCAGGATCCATTGCATCATCTGGGCTGAAATCCTGGTCCCAGGGAGCATTTTCTTGAATTTTGAAATAGTTCCATAGCTTCTCTGTCCCCGCTTGTCCCCCTGAAACTCAGTTGCTGTGGCCAGATGACACAATATGCACAATATGAACAGTCCACTCTCTGGAGGGCTTGCAAGTCTTCCAAGGCTCCTGGTCTGCAACTGTTTGAGAGAGGGCTGTTTTGCCTGGAACCCTCTCACTGTTCGGACTTCTACCCCTCTCCTCCATTAGCTCTCCACTGAGATCTTCCAGGACGTCTTAGACTGATGCTTGCCTTGTTTGTATCTTACAGTTGGTTATTGCTATCATGGTAGAGCATGTTATCATTTAGGGTTGAGCCCATACGTGTGTGCTTGTTTGTTCACTCTCACTCTCTCTCTTCTATGAGCTAATGTTTGATGAGGGCAGAGATTAGGTTTCTGGTTCCTAGCAGAATGCACAGGACAAAGGTGGAGTGCAAACAATGGGACCTGGGGAATAGGGCCCACGGGGTCAGTTGGCTCTTTTCCTTATCCAAGACAGTCTGGCATGAAACTTCCTCACGTGGGCAGGATTCAGCAGTCTTGAGAAGTTCAGATGTGAATGAATTTCTGTTGTGAATTATAATGGGAAGCTATCTCCATGAACATTGCTTTTATTTTTTAAAGGATATTTGTTTATTTAATTTTTGTTTGAATGCAAATGCACAGGCACAACATGAGTGTGTAGGTCAGGGGAGAATCTGAAGGACTTGGTTTTCTCCTTCCACCGTGTGGGTCTTAGGGTGGAACTCAGGCTGTCAGGCTGGGCAGCGAGTACCTTCATCTGCTGAGCTGCCTTGCTGGTCCTAATACTGCCTTTTAAAAGGAAGTAACATAAGAAACCATGGTATAGTGCCAAGAGCAAGGACCTCATAGGCGTATCTGCAATGAGACATTTAATTCCCATACCCTTCTCTCTCTGTGTCTTGTCTTTCTGTGAGGTAGCCTCACTTGGTCTTGAACTCACAAACTCTTGCCTCTCCTCAGCATTTCTTACCAATGTGTGCTGCCAAATTGCCTCTTTAATTCCCTCTCTCCCCAGACAGAGTTGCATGTAGCTCAAGATGACCTTGTCTTTCTGATTCTTTTACTTCTTTCTCCTGAGTATTGGGATTGCCTGTATATGCCAGCACACCCTGTTTCTGTCATGCTGGGGATCAGACCCAGGAGTTTGTGCATGCTTGACAAATGAGCTCTATCTGTAGTCCCTTAATTTCCCGAAACAAGAACACAGAGCTATGAGGGTCTAGTCGTTCAAAGATGTCGTGAAGGGCATAGGCTCATTCCTTCCTTCTCTCCTGATAAAGGTTTTGTCTTTCCTTTGACCCTCATGGTCACAAGATGGCTGCTGAGGCTGTGGCCATGACAGCCTGTCATGAAAATGTCAGAAGCAGAAGGGTGGGGGTGGTCGGCAAAGGGCAGAGCTCTTCTCATGGGCTGCATTCCTGTCAGGAAGTCACACTTTCTTGAAGGTCCCTGTAGTCTTGCTCTATGGGCTGACTGGCCAGAAGATCTCACTACCCGACTTAGACCAGTCACTGACAGAATGGAAATGCTGGGATTTGCTTATCCTACGTATCCCACCAAGGCAAGCCTGTAATCAACCGAACTAAATTAACATTGTTAAGTCTAAGGGCTTAGAGATATGGCTTGGTGGTTAAGATAGCCCCCCCCCCCCACACCATGTTGGGGGCACCCACGTGGCAGCTCACGGCTGTCTGTTAACTCCAGTTCCGAAGCTTCTGACATCTTGCACAGACGCACATGCAGGCAGAACACCAGTGCACATGAAATAAATACATAAAAAAATTGACGGTCAAAAGCAGAGCTGTAGCACAGGCTACCTCATGGACAGTCTTCTGCGTGCCTAGTCTTTGTGGAGGCTTTTTGTTACCCTGCGGAGACTAATTATGCTATTGACATCCCTGGTGAGGCACTGGCAAGGAAGCACATTTTTATGAGGGTTTCATCACTAGCCAAGAAAAATTTGGTGAGCAGCTGCGCTCAGCAGGCCGTCCTGTAGTAAAGGCCCTGCAACGGAGCTGCCCACTGCTGAGAGGAAGCGGCAGAGACAAACGATCACTGCGCATGGAGCAGGCCTCAGTTGGCTTCCTCTGCAAACTGTCCTGGTTCCCTGGCTGTCCAGGCCACCGCGTTGAGTACTCCTAGTCCACAGTTGCTGCAATGCTGTTGCAATGCTATTGCTAGCGGGTAGCAAATGAGGGATGTTTTCACAGTGGCTCTTCTTTGAGAACTGAACTAAATACTGGGCAGTGTTAGGTCTTGGGAATATCAGTTCAGCAGGATATGGTCTGTCCTCTAGTGGTTGTCGTTATAGTTGAGGGGAAATGTATGTAACAAATTAAGGGCCCACTATCAATGTTAATTTCCTAAGTTTCAGCAGCTCTCTGGCCAGCAGCTTTCTGTAGATGAGGCATTAACAGACCCGTGCTCTAGCCATCAGCAGTGAAGCCAGCCATTTATCTGCAGACGCAAGACTGCTTTTCTTTTGTGAGATAAGATTGTGCTTTATAGCCTCAGCTGACCTCCGACTCAGGAACCCCTGCCTGCCTCAGCCTCCTGGCTGGAGGCCTGCAGGTGTGCAGCCATCACAACCAGTTCTGAAGCAAGCTTTTGGTGTCGGGAGAAGTGATTCTTGTCAAAAGCTACAGGTAGTGCCACTGAAGTCCAGGGGGCTTCTTGGAACTTTGTCCAAGTGTTACCTTGTGAGTCAGGCTTCTTATGCATGTCCCTTAAGATGCTGTTTAGTGTGTGCGCGCACGCGCACTGTCCATTTACTGGTTTATCTCAACAATCAAACAGTACCTAACTGGAGGTCTGAACTTACCCAGTGCTGAGGCTATTAAAAAGGGTCTCTAAGACGTATAGCCATCACTAAACAGAACTGAGTACTGACTCAAGAATGAGTGCTTTTTTTTGTTTTGTTTTTTAGATAAGGTCTCTCTATATAGTGCTGGCTGTTCTGGAACTCACTCTATAGACCAGGTTGTCCTTGAACTCACAAAGATTCCCTGCCTCTGCCTCCTGAATGCTGGGACTAAAGGCATGTGCTACCACACCTGGCTAAGAATGACAGTCTTACTGCGCTTGCTGCAGCAAAGCCGATGCATGCTCCTGTGTCTTTAGTGTTAGGTGATGGCCATGGTACCCAAGGGTGAATGAACCTTCAAGGGTAGGAGAGCTGAAGGGCCGTGGGACACCAGCAGGGGTGGGCCTCTGGCCAAGGAATACCGTAAAATGACCAGTAACAGATGATGTTCTCTTGAACAGGTATAAAGGTTTGGTCACCGGGACACGAGCAAGAGGGATCATTGCTGTGCTGTGGGTCCTTGCCTTTGGCATTGGACTGACTCCATTCCTGGGTTGGAACAGTAAAGACAGTGCCACCAGCAACTGCACAGAACTGGGGGATGGCATCATGAATAAAAGCTGCTGTCCTGTGAAGTGTCTCTTTGAGAATGTGGTCCCCATGAGCTACATGGTGTATTTCAACTTCTTTGGGTGTGTCCTTCCTCCACTGCTCATAATGCTGGTGATCTACATCAAAATCTTCATGGTGGCCTGCAAGCAGCTTCAGCGCATGGAGCTGATGGACCACTCCAGGACCACGCTCCAGCGGGAAATCCATGCAGCCAAGTCATTGGCTATGATCGTGGGCATTTTTGCTCTGTGTTGGCTCCCAGTGCATGCCATCAACTGTGTCACTCTCTTCCATCCAGCCCTTGCCAAGGACAAGCCCAAGTCGGTGATGAATGTGGCCATCCTCCTGTCACATGCCAATTCAGTTGTCAACCCCATTGTCTATGCCTACAGGAACCGAGACTTCCGCTACAGTTTCCACAAGATCATCTCCAGATACGTTCTCTGTCAGACTGATACCAAGGGTGGGAGTGGGCAGGCTGGGGCACAGTCTACTCTTAGTCTGGGCTTATGATCTAGGCTCTGGCCTTTTGGAGAAGAAGGCTTAAAATAAACAATGGGACTAGACACAACTGGCCGATCCTCACTGTGAAAGACAGCTGCACCTCTCAAGCAAATGGCCCACGTCCCCTGAATGCTTGTCTGGAGTTACGCAAGTCTGACTAATATGCACATGCAATTTGGAGGCTCCAAAGCTAACAAATACATTTATGAATCTATTCAGCTGCTCTTACTGTGTGGTAGCTTGAACTGATTCTGAAAAACTGTTTAAGAATCTGCCTCATTCATGGTAGAAAATGACTGAAACTTACCTTACTGTGAAACACTGTGAACTATTACAATGTAAGTATTTTTCACTTACAGGAATGGAAAAATAAAAGTTGGCTCTACTAATGTATACTTGTTCCTGGGACAGCAGCTCAGAAAACTGATGTATAATTCTTTAGTCAAGATACTGTAGTATTAATTTAGGGAATGATACTATCCTAAGTTTTGAAGTAGAATTATAACAAAATAATTTAAGTTCAGTATTTTCCTTGCACACAAAACACTAGAGGTAGAAACTGGAGACGTGGAGTCTTCCCTCTGCTGGAACCCTGCTTTGGAGCTAGGTACTGGGTTTTGCTTCTCTCCCACATTAACGTTTATTGGATCCAAAAGTGCAAAAAATTTACTAATTGTGTATTATACTCGGTAAAATAAAACTTTAAGAAGTGAGCTGCCAGCACTCACTGGCTTCTTGTACCTCATGTACTTACTGTGTGCACTTTCCTTACCCTGAGGGATCTTAGAGAGGTAGCTCATACTGAGTCCAAGTCTCTCTACTAGCAGAAAAATCTTCATTTTTCTTTGCTTCAACTCAACACAGTGCTCGGCCAACCAGAGAACATTGCAACATGCATTGGGTTTTTATTCAGCAGCTCTTCACTAATGCTTTGTGTTTTGGGGCACCACAATTGGGGTTTCCCTAGGCTGTGAAGTCACCTACTCCATTTTCTACCTCCTCAGTTCCTCAAAGGATGACTGTTGAGAGCGGCAGGAAGTTCCTGACCCTCTAGGATCTACTGGCTGTCCCAGCTTTTCCTCTTGGGTCCTTTTCCTGGGCTTTCATCATTATCACTGATCCTTTGTTCTCCTGGGCCTATCTTATCTCTCCAACACCACTCCTGGTACCTTTTGAAATTCCTAGTTGGATCTAGTTTCCTTCCAGGACTTCAGTGTGTTCTTTCTCCTGCTATTCAGCCTAGAAATGCTCGCAAAGCAAGCCCAGCTCCCTGCTCTCCACACCCTCTCCGAGTACAGCACCATCAGCCACCCTGGCAGCAGCACACAGATGAGCTTGGCAGAACCCTCTTCTCATACGTGCTGCCCTTAGCTCTCCATGTGCTTTGGTCCTTTACTGCCTAATACTTTTCTCATGTAACCTTGCTCTTACTCAGTCTGGCCTACCGTCCCACCTTTAGACATTACTAGTGCTTCAATAACTTGATCTGATTGCAGATACAACATAGCTCAGGCTTTATTTGAGTCAACAATACTTAATTCTACCCAGAGACATTTCTATCTGTGGGACTCAGAGGCTGGTTAACATTAAGACCACAGAGGGCTCTTAACCACATACACTCTCTGCAGCCTACAACCCGAAGCCCACCCTGTGGCCTATGAGGGCAAAGCGACAGTCACAAGTCTGGAAGTCCCTCCCAGTCCTCCACCTGTGCACCGTGAGATGTGAATGCATTTCCTGCTAGGCTTCTGTCTCGGAAGTCCATGTTCCGGCCGCACCTTTTATGCTTCTTGTGTCCTCTCCATCAACAGTAGGTTTGTTAGTGTCTTGTCAGACACACTGAGCTGCTGGCAGTTCCTCAGAAGCTGACTAAGATAAATTGCCAGAAGATGCTTACACTGAAACACAAGACACAGAGCTGTTAGGGACAAGCAGGATCATGTTTGGCCAGTCTAATCAAGACCTCACCATCACATGCAAGGAGAGGGAAACTCTGCCATGGTTTCATCCCGGCCTTCAGAGTGTGGTTACAGCAATGGCTGACAGTCCTTGAGGCACTACACTGGCTCAGTGTTCCTCCCCAGTGAGCTCATGCAGATCTAATAGCTACCCAGCAGCTTCAAACTTCTCTATAATGAACATGCAGAACCACGACTTCATTTTAGGCATTGCTGCCTTCTGGGGTGAAGGAGTAGGGGAAATTCTCACATGTACACATATGTGGGGAGATCATCCTGTCAGACCTATGTCACAGAACACAGCATTGATCCTGAGAGGACCATGGTACAATCCTGTCATTTTTATGGGTGAAATAAACCTTACTAGTGGTTAGTGGTATGGTGTGCATGTATGTATGTATGTATGTATGTATGTATGTATGTATGTATGT
>JADRCD010123318.1:0-11709 GCA_019843815.1 Montemys delectorum
TCTGCTCTGTGGGCACCACAGCCTGTAATCTCAGGAGAGGCTCAGCGAGTAGGCACCCTTCCCTCTGCCTTGAGGGAACAAGGCTGGTCTGGTGGAGGTTGGTGAAGACAGGAAAAGTGTGTCCAGATGCTCCTATGGTAAGCAGTGCCAGCTGCCACATGCTTTAGTGCCACACAGCCAGGCAGGCCTGTGATATCTTTGAGTTTTGCAGCTAGACTCTAGAGTCAGGAATAGGATTTGTAATCGGGGAGGGGAGGAGGAAAATCACAAGAATGAGGATTGTCCCTGGGTGTCAGAGAGCAGGTCTGACAGAGCCGAGGTTATGTATCAGGAGTGGGCGCATGCAGGTAATACTGAAATCCAGCTAGAAGAATTTACATGAGATACCGGGAAGTCGCATCAAGCTCTCAAACTGGAGTCCACTGCAGGAAACGTGCAGGGTTCCTGTATCTCTGATGGATTAGAGACAGCAGCTGTGTTTAGAGGCCAGTGGTACAGGAGGAAGTGACCCAGACGGAGGGAAAGGAGGAGCCATATACCGTGGCAGACACCGGGGTGGCTGCTGAGACCCTTTCTTTGTCAAGGAAACTGTGAGTGGAAATGGCATCCAGGACTTTGCCTCAGGCAGTGCTCCTGTGACCTGACCAAGGGCAGGAAGACATCCTTGGAAGGCAGTCAGCTCATCCCTGACCCAGAGTCAGGAAGGATGGAGTAGGCAAGGCAAGGCTGCTGGGACCCTGTGACCTGCAGAAAGAGGGTCGGCAGGCTACTCCTCTATGCAGGGCTTTAACAAGCACAACTGGACTGCTGGGAGCCTCAGCTGGTAAGGGGGCTTCTGGTCCATAGCAGCGGAGTAGGAGACGTTTTCTAAGACCAAACAAAGCTGTAGTGAGGGTTGAAAGCAGGAGACAGAATGGATGTGGCAGCCTCTGAGAGAGGAAGGGCCTGTGGGGCCAGCAATCCAGTGAGTCACCCTCAAATGGCAAATGTCCTGCCTAAGCGAACGAGAACTTGAGTCATTAGTGACATTTAGCATCTCTACTCTGTCCCTGGTACCCTAAGACCCTGGAAACAAAGCTGTGAACAGGACACGGGAAGCCAGGACCCCACTGAGTTGGAGGAAGGGTGAGGAACCCAAACATTAAGTTGGTTTAGTAGTTTTGGGGCGTCTCAACACAGCCCAGGTCACATGCAGAGAGGGCAGGGAACACTTCACTGGCAAGAAATACATGTCCACCATTTTCTTTCAACCTATCTGTGCTTTAATCTAGGGCAGAAGTGATAAGGGTGGGTCAGTTTGGCAAGGAGGAAACAAGACTGACACCACTGGAAGTCACAACGGCATGAAAAAAGGTCTGAGGGTGGAGAAAAGCACAGGGTGCAGAAATAGACGCCCAGGAGTGAGAAAACGGTAAGCAGACAAGAACAAGAGCCTGCAAGATGAAGGCAAGGGTGGCAACAGGGGGTGGGTGCAAGAGGTGACGGAGGCTAGCAGGCCTGAGCTCCTCATGCTAGGATGCTGGGGTTTGTACAGACCCCTGTAGCCTTGTGAGAGCCCAAGGAGCTGATCAGAGTTGAGACAGGGACAAGTGACAGATTAAGATGGACAGTGATCGGGCCTAGAGTTCTAACACGGTCCCAAGTGAAGTCGTTGAGAAGGTTTAGACAGTGGCGTTGTCACCAGAGGTCATGCTGTCCTTTGGCTGGGTAAGCATGGATGGCCGGTGCAGGGAAGACTGTGGCAGCTTCTGGAGAGGGGAGGAGGGAACAAACAGCCCAAGGGGTGTTGGGTGGCCCCTCACAGGTCTCAGGTCCAACAAATATACTCAGACAGGTTAGTGATGCTATTAAAGTTGCCGAACCTGGACACCCGGGTTTGCAGATAATGCTGCACGAAGCGGTGGATTCAGTGATTGGATTATTAAGTTACAGCATCTATGAGTTAATTTCATTGGCCATCAGCGAGGCATCTGTCAAGCAAATTGACATTTGCTTTGCCAGTCCCTCTTAAAGTCAGAACGATTGATTTGGTTACATTTTATACACAAGATTCGCTTTCCCTGTGTAAAGGCCTTGGAAAAGCAGGACATGAAATACACTCTTTAAAGTTTTAAGTTTCCTTATTTATACTAAACAACTGTTAGAGTTGGTATCATAAAACAAAAACCAAAACAACAACAACAAAATACCCTCTTATTAAATGGGACAGAATCTGGCTAAGACCGGCTGGTGCCTTGAAAAAAAAGTGAAGTTGGCTACTGTCAGAAGTAAATAAATTCCTCTGAGCAGAGGAAGTTGATGTTACTGCTTCTACTTACACCCATAGATCTTTTGTCCGGATATTCTATGGTTGTCGAGAACTAATTCCTGGAAGGAGTTCTATGATCTCCACACATGCTTCATACGTGCAAAATAAACAAAATATAAAGCAATTATTTAAAGAATGTCTCCTAGAGACAGTATAACAGTGTTTCCCCCCACAATGCACATTTCCTTTCCCATCCGTTCCTCCTCTCATTAGTGGAGGAGGAAATCTCTTTACCCTCCCAGACAGTTTGGCCTCTACCTGGGCCCAGGTGGCTTCTGTACTCAGTGACATGCTATCTGTAACCATGACTGCATGGTGGAAGGCTGGGGACAGAGACTACAATCCCTAGAACATCTAGCATAACCAAACTGTTCAGCCAGGGAGCCTGATGTGGTGGTCAGAAAGCACTTACCATGCAAGAGTGAACCCACGAAACCAGCTGTGTACAATGGCTAATACCTGTAAACTCAGCATTCGACAGCAAAAGACAGCTGGATCCTGGAAGCTCATGGACCAGCTAGTCTGGCCTATGGTTAAAACTCCAGGTTTGTGAGACACTTTGTCCCAAAGGAGAGTAGAAGGTCCCTGCAGACTGGTTGACACTTTAGGTTGTTTTCCTCTCTCCTCAAATGCGCCATCTACACACGTTCCCATACCCACATGTATTCTCATATCCACACATGTGCCCACGTCCATTCATGCACCCTCACCTACACATATACCCACATTTGCATCCATACCTACACTCACACAAACATATACCTATGCATACAGATATACATCCACACCTATACATGTACCCATACCCACACAGTAACCCACACCCACACCCACACCCACACATGAACGTGCAAGAGAAACATAGCCACCTCCCAGCTCATAACATTCTCCCTTAATTTTTATTCTTCTCTCATATATTCAAGTTGTAGTTTTCTCTTCTTCCTCTCCCTCCAGTCCCTTCTCTCCCCCCTCATATCTCCCCCAGATCCACCCTTCTGCCTCCCCTCAGAAAAGAGCAGGCTTCCCAGAGATATCAACCAAATATAGCCTACTACGCTGCAGTAAGACTAGGCACCTACTATCACATCAAGAGGAGGCAATCCAGTAGGAGGAACGGGGTCCCACAGGCACACCGGAGAGTCAAAGAGAGACAGTCCCTACTTGCACTGTTAGGAATCCCAAAAGATTGCCAAGTTACTCATCCATAACATATATTTTGAGGACCTAGGTCAGACCTCTACAGGCTCCTTGATATTTGCAAGCCCCCATGAGAATCCCAGACAGTTTGATAGAGTCTCCTTCTTCAAATTGTCCTTTCTCTATTCAGACAGCTGCCTAGTGTAGAACTTTCCAGATAGCGACAGAACATCTATCCTAAACAGTAAAGGTTTATAAAGGAAAGAAAGAAAAGAAAAAAACTCTACCCAAGAGTCTTTTGCCTTTGGCCAGATACAGACCTGATTTTGCTTGTGATCCTTCTCACTGGTCTGGCTTGATCCCTCGAGGCCTATCTGCCCCTTGGAGATTCCCCCCTCTGTTTCCAGTGCTTAGCTCCACCCACTCCACACATAACACCTTTCAGGGTATCTAGAGTCAACTGGCTCTTTTGGTGGAAGCACTGTGGACTGTCTTCACAAACAGACAGCTGAGGGCACCACCTGCCTCAGTTCCAAGCCCACTGTGACGGAGGTCTGCTTCATTTTCGTTCATTCCTTCTCACTCTCAGGACTCTCACCCTGCTGCCCCTCCTACACGAACAGGCTCCCTTGAGCTCTGTCCATCTGTGCAGCGCCTGCCCGCCTGCCGAGAGATAGATAGATATATAGAGAGAGAGAGAGAGAGAGAGAGAGAGAGAGAGAGAGAGAGAGAGAGAGAGAGAGAGACCCTGCGGAGGCTCCCACTGGAACCTGCTGCCCCACATACAAGAACTTGCTCCTTCCTCTTCCTTGATGCTCAAGTTTAAGCTGCATCAGAGACGTGTGGATCCAGCATGTCACTTCTCCTGGCTTCTCAGTAAGCATCTTGTTTCATTCCCAAGATCCCCTCTCTTGCAAAGGTCAAATCCCCAAATCTATGTCTTCCCCTCAAACTGTGACCCAGAATACATTCTTCCTCCCTTAAACATCTGCGTTTGGTCAGGAGGACAAGAAAAGAAGTAAATAGGAAAGAAATATGCTCTGTATACAGTCTTTTCTTCTCCATGTGTGCCTATGACAAAGTTTACTTTTTTTAATAAATTAAGCATAGTAAGATATTCACAACTTAACTCATGAAAAATAGAACCATCAAAGACAAATGACATCATACATCATCTCAAAAGTATCTTATTGTAGGTTCACGTCCTTCTTATGACTATGGTAGATGCTGCTGCAGGGCACAGTCTGGTGGCTTCTCTGTGGCATATTTGAATCCCTAGCACCTCTGCTCTTGGACCCTGAGGCCACTGAATACACACACACGATGAGGGCTGCTTCTGTCCATTTGACAACTGAGATGCCTATTATGTGATTGACCATCTGGTGGACAGTGTACACACATAAAAACACTGGGCAAAAGATGACTCAGACCCCTGGCTAGATAAGACTTCATCAAATTGCTTGGAATGGTGGACAACTGAAAACTTATGAGTTGCTTATTTGTGGAAATTTCCATGAAACTTTTCTTTCCATACCACAGTTGACTACTGATAAGTAAAACCCCACAAAAGAAGCTTGCATTTAGAGGGACCCCTGCATGTTTTGTCATGGAAACTAAAATTAGTTCAGCTCTCCATTTGCACACACACACACACACACACACACACACACACATACAGTGTCCCACACATACACACACTGTCCCCTGTGGTAGCCTGAACATAAAATGCTCCCCTGGCCCTCAGGCTCATGCATGTGAACCCTTGGTCTCTAGGTGGCAACACTGTTTTGGAAAGTTGTGGAACTTTGAGGAGCTGGAACCCGTCTGGTAAATAGTGGGTGCCTGGGAGCCTTGTGGTTTTGTAGCTTGGCCTGACTTCCTGTCTCACTTTACTTCCTGATTTGTACACTTAAGCAAGCAGGCACCCAAGCTCCCATGGCCTGAGCTGGCCACTGACATGATGAACTGTATCCCTTCAAACTGTGAGCTGAAATAAATATCTCATCTTCCAAGTTGCTTCTTTTTATTTATTGGTCATAACATGAGGAAATGACTAATGAGAACCTGTGGGGATTTTCTGGTACACAGTCAGGAGAACATTTCTGCTCAGATCTCTGTAGTCTCTGTCAGTTCTGAGCAGGAACAGATGAGAAATTGGGGCACATAAAAATTAGGTAGCATGTGCAAGTTCATTCGTACACATTGAAGCACAAGCTTTAAGTTGGTCCAGCAGATCTCAAATAATACCTGATTAAAAAAATAAATAAACACATTGTCCTGGTTAGCAATATATTTTACTATTTCTAAATCTTGAGATTTAATGGAAAAGCCAACCCTGATGGGATTTCTGTGCCCTCTTAGTCTCCTGGTAAGAGGATGAGAGGAGAGGGTAAAGAGAGGTTGGGGGGGAAGTGGGTGTTGAGCCAGCCTCTTTGTGGGAGCTTAAGAAGCTAAGACTGTGTTCTGGAACATCGGAGATGAAAAGGCAAAGTGTCCCTTGGCACAACATCTGAGAAGACAGAGAGAGTTCACCATGGTTATCTATCTTGAGTGGAAGTGCTTGAGGAGAAAGAGCATTTCTCACAGAGGGGGGCCTTTCTGGAGTACTGTCTGTGAACACATAGCTTCCAGAGAAGTGGCATTAGGGCTGGCAACAGAGAGGGAAAAGATGTACAAAGCCCAAGGCAGAGAAACAGAAGAAGTAGGGAGGCTTGGAGGTAAGATAGTCACCCTTGCTAATGTTCCAAATGTCTGACAAAGGAATTTAAGGATGTGTAATGGCTATTTTTGTTGTCAACTTGACTGTATCTGGAATGAACTACAATCCAGAATTGGAAGTCTCACTTGTGATCAAGATCTTGGGGTTGGGAGACACAAGTTTTTGATCTGGATCTTGGCATGGAGATGTTGAGGCATAGTGGATATGAATCCCAGGAGACTAAGGCAAGGAGATCTCTGAGTTCAAGGTCAGCCTGGGACAAAACAAGTCCCAGATCCAGCCATAGTGGTACACATCTTTAATCTGGGCCACACCTTCTGCTGGAGACCTACATAAGGATATTGGAAGAAGGAAGATTTGCTCTCCTTTGCCTGCTTGCATTTACTTACCAGCACATCTGTTGGAATCTACTAGCCTGGTGGGACTGAGCAACTACTAGATCCTTGGAATTCACAGCTGACCATTGTTGGAGAGTTGGACAACAGACTATAAGTCATCATAACAAATTCCCTTTCTATATAGGGACTTTCCATAAATCCTGTGACTCTAGAGAACCCAGTCTAATACAGAATGAAAAGGTTTATTTTGGATCTCTGTCCAGAGAAATGGAGTCCACCATGATAGGGAAGATGGCAGGAACATGGAGTGTCTATCCACATTGCATCCATAGACAGGAAGACATGAGATGACCATTGACATTTGCCTTCTACTTATTCAGGATGTCATTGTGTTTGACAGTACCATCCAAGCTCAGGATAGGGCCTTCTGGGAGTGAAACATCTCTAAATGTCCTCCTGGACTCTCCCAGAAGTGTGCTTTCCAGGCGACGATAAATCCATCAAGGTTCACAATGAAGCTTTGCCTTTGCCATCATAGCTCAACATCTTATCAACTTGATACCTGATACATAGCTTTTAAAATCACAATGCTCTACCTCTTGTATTCTGAGTCTCATATGCATCATCTAATAAAAAACACATTTGGTTCTTCTTCAAATCTCTAAATTGTGGTGGTTTGAATACACTTGGCCCAGGGAGTGCACTATAGAAGATGTTGTCTTATTTGAGTAGGTATGACCTTGGTGTAGGTGTGGTCTTGATGGAGAAAGTGTGTCATTATGGAGGTGGGCTTTGAGACCCTCCTCCTAGCTGTCTGGAAGCCAGTCTTCCCCTAGCAGCCTTCAGTTGAAGATGTAGAACACTCAACGCTGCCTGCACCATGTCTGCCTGGACATTGCCATGCTCCTGCCTTGATGATAATGGACTGAACCTCTGAACCTGTCAGCCAGCCCCAATTAAATGTTGTCCTTATAAGAGTTGCCTTGGTCATGGTGTCTCTAACTAAACCCTAACTAATACAAAAGTCCTAACAGTTCTAACATTGGTCAAAAGCCCAAACCCCAAATCTCTTTCAAAACTCAAGGAAAATATTGAAGTCCCTACAAAATTACAAAGAAGATGAGATGACTTAGTGTATAAACACACTTGCTGCCAAGCCTAATGACCTATCTCCAGAAGTCTCATGGCAGAAGGAGAAACAGAATTCCACAAATTGGTCTCTGTCCTTCATATGTACACTGTAGCTGCCTGTGTATCTCTATATATACACTAACTAACTATCTAACTAACTAACTAACTAACTAAATAAATAAATAAATAAATAACTGACTAAATGCAATGTAAAAAAAAATTCTGGGCAAGGTGGTATGTGCCTTTAATCCCAGCACTTGGGAGGCAGAGGCAGACAGATCTCAAGGCCAGCTTTGCCTGTGTAATAAGTTCCAGGCCAGACAGAGCTAGAGGGAGACCCTGTCTACCTTAGAAAACATTATAAAAACAAGTTACATACTTCCAATCCACAATGGCACAGAATAAGCATTTCCATCCCACCAGAAATGACAAGCTGTCTGATGTAGCTAGCACCATGCCTTCCCAACCATGGTAAACTGAATCCTTCTGAACTGCAAGCCAAAAGTGTCCAATTGTCTCTAAAGCAAACAGTAAGCCCCATGGCTCTATGAACAATATCTGGGGCACTTGTTGGCATCATCTGGGCTCTGATAGCCTTGGGCGGTCCCTCCTTTCTATCTCCTCCTACAGCACACAAAACTTCTGTCTTAAGCCAACTCAACTCCAATGTTTGCAGCTTTCCTTGGTGGACATTGTCTGGGCATCTTCAACGTCCAGCAATCCCCATCACAACTTAGACTTAGTGTCCTTTCAAGGGCTGCTTGCAGGCTACACATTGCCTTCCCCAATGCTACTTTGTAAGACACTGTTAGACTATGTTGCTGGTTCAGGGTGCAACCTGGCCCTTTTATGGCAGCCGTAGTAGACTCTGTGTGCCTGAAGAAGGCTTGCAATGGCTAACGATGGGAAAGAACTTGCCTAAGTGGTCATTTTGGAACTGGAAACTCTTTGGTCTTGGCTGAGGCCTTCTCCTTTGAAATTAACTTCCTTGTTTACAAGTTGGAGCTTTGGTGGGGGCCCTGCCTTCAAGGTATCTCTCCTGTTATCCCAGTGAAGAGCTCTGGGTCAATTTCTAACTTACAGCTATGTCTCTGAGTCCTCATCATCAGCAACTTCAAATTCAGTCACATTCTTTTCCTTGCTAAGCTTCATATTTCTGGGTCTTTCTGTTCCATCTGCCTTCCTCTCCCAGTGAAACCCAGATAAAAGCAAGGAATAGTAACCATAAAAAATTAACCCATTGTGATAGAATTTGGCCTCAGTCAATTTCTTAGGACATGGGAAAACATATCCAAATTCTTTGCCAGAATATAACATGAATGTTCCCTAGTTTCTTGTCTAGTAGAAACATTATTTTCTCAAAAAGCCCCCAAATCTCCCTGTCACTTGTCTGCATTTCTTTCAGTGTTCTGGTCTTCTGGGCTCCCACCAGAATGGACCCTTAAGTTCTGCTTACAAGATTCTAGGACTTTACTGGTCTGAAATTCCAAATTCTTTCATATTCTTCCTACAAAGGGTTCCAAAAGCTTAAGAACCACATTATCCTGGTTTATAACAGAAATAACCCCACTTCTGATACCAACTTCCTAATACCAATTAGCATTTGCTTTCCCATGACTGTGATAAAATGCCTGACAAAAGCGACTTCAGGAAGGAAGACTTGTCTGGGCTCACAGCTAAAAGTTACACCTACAGACCATCATTGTGGAAAGGTATGCTGGCAGGAGCAAGAAGTGGTTGGTCTTGGTCATGGTATGTCCACAGATAGGGAATAGAGACAGATGAATGTTGATGCTCCATTCACTTTCCTTTTTAAATTCAGTTTATGGCTCCAACCTGTGGGTTAGTATCACCCATACTGAGGCCGGATCATCTTTTCTTAGTTAAAAATCTCTCTGGAGTCCTCACTTACACACCAAGGTATGCCAGGGATATACCTAAGTACTTGACAATGAAGATTAACCACAAGAAGGGAAAGCAGACCCTGAGTAGTACAGGAGGAGGCTATGGAGACTTGATGGATCAGACAACTCATGGCTTCCCCAGCTCCTCAGCTTCCAATGCCTGGCCTCTGATATAGGAAGAGTCTCCACACTACCTTACATTTCCTTGTGTTCTCTGTTTTAAGATTTGTCTGAGATCAGCTTTATTCAATTGAGGACAAAGACCATCATGGTGTGGAAAGACATGGTGGCAGGAGCAAGAAGCAGTTGGTCTTTTGCCATCTTTGTTGGTGCTCCTCTGCCATCTTTCCTCTCAACCATCTGCTGTCTCCCCTGGATGAAATAAAGGCTTACCTCCCACCCAATCTAACTCTGACCATCTTGCTATCAAAGTGCTCTAAGTCATAAAAGAACTATGGACATTAAACAAAAAGGACAATTTTGGTGTCTCATTGATCAAGACAATTTACATTATTTATTTAATTATTGCCATGGCTTTATTTTGTTTTGTTTTTGAGGTAGGATCTCACAAATTGGCAAGAGTTGTCACTGAACTCTTGATCCTCCTGCATCAGAGGTGCACCACCACACATGCCTAGAGTAATATACCTCTAGTTCAGTTTTTCTTTCATGTTTAATAATTATTTGTTAAATTCACATTATATGCAGGATGTCACTGATAATCAGTAACCACTAATAATTATAATCACACTATCCTGAAGGGAACTGATATGTTCAGACCCTTATGGCCATAAGAAAAAAAATTTAAGTTAATGCATTATTTATATGTTTCAGTTCACATGATAGAAGAGGAGGTGAACAAAGGAATTAAATTTCAGAAACATCAAAGAAGGCTATGATTTTGGGAGCTAGGCAAGAATGCTTTGAAGTTGAAAAGCATGTGCTATCTTAGTTTCCCTTGTTGCTCTGACAAAGCACTCTCACAAAGACAACTGAAGGCTTCTAGTTCATACTGTGAGGAAGTCAAGGCAGAGGGGACTTGAATCAACTGTCATATGACATCCTCAGTTAAAAGCAAAGAGCAATAAATCCAGGATCCCCAACATAGGGAGTGGTGCCACCCACATTGGGTGAATCTTCTCACCTCAGTTAACACAATAAAGACAATCCTTACACATATGCCAACAAGGCCAACCTAATTTAGATTTTTTTTTATTGTGATTCCCTTCTGGAGTGATTTTTACATTGTCTCAAGCTTACAAAAGTAACCAGCACAGGACACAATGTACATTTTATTTTTAACCGTGAAAGAGAAACATGTTTGCTTTTTAAAAACCTATTGAGTGTTTTTGCATTTTCATAATATTTATATTCTATTGGATACATTTAAAAATCAGTATGATAGTTTTATATATACATGCTAGTATTAACAATATATCCTAAAATATTTTTATTTGTGATTACAGAAACTATTTCAGATACTGACTTAAAAATGGATAAGACAATTTTATTTTTTAAAGGATTTTCTTGGGGTTCCTTTGGAGAGAGCTCAGCAGCTAAGGGCACTGGGTTCAGTTCCCAGCTCCTACATGGTGGCTCACTTTCCAGGAGATCAGATACTCTCTTCTGGCCACTATATATAATAAATAACACAGGTGTGTGTGGTACACATATGTAGACGAAACATTCATACACAGAAAAAAGCATTTTAAATATTTAAACACAGATTTGGGGGAATACCAGAAAAGTTTGAAACCCCCATGCAGGTGGAATTATGTGGGTCTGGTGTGCTCCCTGGAGCCACATTTCTCCAGTTTGCTGGCTGGAGTTTTGTGTTGTTTCTTGTGCCTCCTCCCCCATTATGAAGTAGCCACTAGTTAAAAATACTTGAATGGGAAGATGTGGTATCCTTTGGTCATTAATGTTTCAAGAGTACCCACCATAGTGCTGGCTGGAGTTGGTAGCACTCAATTGGCTGAATGGATGCTTGGGCTCTCTCCCTGTGTTCCACACGCTGTGTTCAGACTAATTCTCACTGCTACACAGCAGGAGCTCCAATATTTCAGAGCTGAGAGAAACCAAGTGAGGAAAGCATGCATAGCTCACCAGAGCTCAGTAATCAAGGAAATATCAGATTGGGGTCCCGGCATCTGGTGAAGAGTGCTTACACAC